>CABHPQ010148955.1:0-17479 GCA_902168405.1 Peromyscus aztecus | reverse complement strand
GATACCAAAATTTGTAGAGGAGTGCCTATCCAAGTGCTGCGGAGGTCATAATCAGGTCGCCTGACCCTGTTGAAGTGCTGTATGAGAACAAAATGTGATTCGTCACTCACAGACGTAGGAGACCGAGGGCAAAGCAACTGCTAATGTGGAAAGCAACAACTCACCCAGCATCACAAGGAAGGAATGTGGGCAGTCTCGGGGTCATTGTTGGGTATTTAATCATGCGTTTCATGAAAATACCCAGCCAGCTCAGAGACTTCTCAGTTCTTTGCTCTCTTTCCTTTTTTCCCCAACTCATGCTCCACAGAGGAAATATCATGGAAATGTTTTACTGTGTTGTCAATTTTCTAAAATAACGCCCATCTGATCTGGCTTTTTATATATATAATCACATTTTATTTATTGTGTGCGCATGCACACATGTGGAGGTCAGAGGTCAATTTTCAGGACTTGATTCTCTCCTTCTACCGTGTAGGTCCTGGACATCAAACTCCAGTCATGAGGCTTAGCAGTAGGTCCGTTACCCTCTGAGCCATCTCGCCAGCCCGTCCTTTGTTTTTCACACTCGTCTGGGTGACCCTGAGACACATTCATGTCTGTGGTGCTGACTGCAGGTGTCTGTTGGGCAGTCATTCCTCTACAAAGCAGACCATGAGTCGTAGACACACTGAGCCCACTCTTGGCACATCAGAACGCCAGGCATGGGCAATTTTTCACTCTACTGTTGTATTTTCACGGACCATTCTGCAAAGGTCACCTTTAACGTACAATTAATCCTTCCCTCATAGAGGGGAGTCAGGTGCCCTCCTCTAACCTCTGGGTTACCATGGCGCAAGCGGTCGGGTCTCCCAAAGAGCTTGCCACACTGAATCTTGGGAGCAGGTGACAGTGTAGGAGTCAAGAGTGCAAGCCAGCCCCCTGCCCACATTTCCCGGTTCCCACTGAAAGTTAAATTTCCCTTCCATCACTAAGGGATCTAACCCTCCTGCCCTTACCTATCAAATGATGAGGTTACAGGCATACATCACCAGCACTAGGAAAGAGCGAAGATTTTTTATTTATTTATTGTGTGTGTAGAAGAGGAATGGGGGATGGTGGTGGCTGGAGAGATGACTCAGCAGTTAAGAGCACTGACTGCTCTTCCAGAGGACCCTGGTTCATTTCCCATCACCCACATGGCAGCTCACAACTGTCTGTAACTCCAATTCTAGGGGACCTAACACTCTCACACAGACATACATGCAGGCAAAACACCAGTACGCATAAAATAAAAATAAATTATATATATTAAAAAAGAAGAGGGGTGGGGGGGGGGGGCTATATGTGCCATGGCATACATGTAGAGGTCAGAAAAGAACTTACAGGAATGGGTTCTCTCCTTCCATTATGTGGGCCCTAGGGTCTGATTCAGCTTGACAGGCTCGGCAGCATGCCTTTTCCCAATGAGCCATCTTGCTCACCCAAGAATGGGTTTTTTTGTTTGTTTGTTTGTTTATTTGTTTTTTAGTTTTTTGATACGGGGTTTCTCTGTGTAGCTTTGTGCCTTTCCTGGAACTCACTTGGTAGCCCAGGCTGGCCTCAAACTCACAGAGATCCGCCTGGCTCTGCCTCCTGAGTGCTGGGATTAAAGGCGTGCGCCACCACCGCCTGGCCAAACCAAGAATGGGGTTTTTTAAACACTAAATTCCAGGCCCACGAGATGGCTCAGAGGGTAAAGGTTCTTGCCATACAAGCCTGACCATCTGAGCTGGAGTCCCAGAGCTCATGACAGAAGCCGAGAACCAACTCCTGAGAGTTGTCCTCCAGACTCCACGGGAATACCACGGCAGGCACCCCACCTTGCCCCCTACCACAGACATACACACTCTAGATTCCTGCAGGAGTGCTTGTTGAGCGGACACAGGTCTCTGGGATGCTGAACAATTCTGCCCTGGCTGTTGGTGGTGACCGCACAGCTCAGTGCCACTCAACCACGCACATCGCCATGGTTACAGTGGGAAAGTTTATGTTACACACACTTCGCTATGGTGATTCAAATATCTGCCTGTCTATCTGGCACTCAATTAGTGCCATGGAATGATAGCTTGCTCTTATTTCCTCAATGTTTAGTTCTTTCTTTTTCCTTCTTCATTTTATATTCTTTTCAATAGCTAATCCGTCTTTGTTTAGAAACATTGTTTAGATTTTGTTTACTTACTTTATGTGCGTCTGTATGTGACTCTGCCTGAGTGCATGTCTGTGCACCATGTGCATGCAGGAGCTTGCAGAGGTAAAAAAAAAAAAAAAAAAAAAAAAAAGAGGACACTGGATCCCTTGGAACTGGAGTTACAGATAGTTGTGAGCCGCCATGTGCTGAGAACAGCACATGAATCCCCTGCCAGAGCAGTAAGCACTCCTAACCTCAGAGCTCTCTCTCCAGCACCTACCCAGCCCCAAATATTATGACAGGACTCCTCTACAAGTTGTGATCAATAGCCAATCAGTTCTCTTTTGGAGAGAATTCAACACACTCAATCATTGCATATACTGATACTTTGTGAATATTCTAGCAAATGCATGTTTTACTTAGTCCTTATGTGTTTGCCCTGATATTTAGCATGTACCTTACAATAGTCTATACTTTGCTTTAAATTTTCTTCTTTTATTACATTTGCCTATTTATTGTGTGTGTGTGCTACTTGTGCCATGGCTTGCTTGTGGAAGTCAAGAGGACAGACAAGCTGTGGGAGGGAGCTGGTTCTCTCTTTCTAAGGATTGAATTCTAGTTGTCCGGCTTGATAGCATGTGATTTTATCTGCTGAGTCATCTCATCAGCCCACCTTTGCTCTCTTTATTTATTTATTTTTTTTAAATCAGGACAGAGTTTCTCTGTGTAACCCTGATCTCACTCTGTAGACCAGGCTGGCCTCGAACTCACAGAGATCCACCTGTCTCTGCCTCCTGAGTGCTGGGATTAAAGGTGTGCGCCACCACTGCCCAGCAGCCCACCCTTTTTCATTTAATATGTCTTCGATGTGGGGTGGGATAGGGTGTCAGGTCACATCAGTTGCCCTCCAACTTGCTATGTAAATTAAACTTCCGGTCCTCCCACCTCTACTTCCCAAGCGCTGGGATTGCAGATGTGCACCACCACACCCAGTTGATGTGGTGCTCAGGATCCAACCCAGGGCTATACAAATGCCAGGCAAGCAATCTGCCAACTGGGGTACATCTCCACCCCCCGCTTTTGTATCTTCACTGCTAATTTAGAACTTCCAAGAGCACATTTGTTTGTGACACTCTCTTCTAATAGAGTACTCACAAGAAATTACAGTTACCCCTCTAGATCCATGTGTTTGGTATATACAGACTCGATCAACCTGCCCCTGGGGTCGAGGGAGATAGCTCAGTAGTTAAGGGAACTTGCTCCTCTTTCAGAGGACCTGAGTTTGGTTCCCAGCACTCCCAGTAGGGGACTGGCTCATAGCTGCCTCTAACACAAGCTCCAGCAGATTCAACACATTCTCCTGGCTCCTGTGAGGAGCGGCACACATGTGAGATACACATACATACACATACACACACACACACACACACACACACACACACTCACACACTCACATAATAAGTATAAATCTTTAGAAAATTGGACCTGTATTGAACCTGTGCAAACAATGCCCTTTCATTATTCTATACAGTATGCAACTCTGCACATCGTGTAAATAGTATTAAATAGAAATGCTCTGGATATGGCAACATACAGGGCGGATGGGTGTCATGGTAGGGAGGTACTGCGCCATCTCATGTAAGAGATCTGAGCATTCTTGGATATCTATGGTGATCTTAGAACCAGTTCCTGTGGATACCAATGAATGACTGCAGGAGTCACAGCTGTGAAGGAAGGTATCCTAGATACCTACAGCTGTGAGGAGGAAGGTATCCTGATTTGTGGGGAAGTCAGGCTATACCTGAAGCTGGGGTGTGGTGGGGATGGTCTCCCTGCAGGATGTAGCAATCCTGCTCCTCTCCAAGAGAGACCTGTTACAGCTGAGCTCTGCTCCACCCGCCTAAGGGAGTTTCCCCGGCAGAGGTATTTGATTCTTCTGCTCTGTTCCCCTAAGGGAACGTCCCAGCACAGGTATCTGCTTCTTCTCAACTCTGGTCTAAGATGTAACTTCTGCTTCTCTCTGCTAAAGGGGAAACCCCTGCAGAAATGTAGCAATCTCCTCTGGCTCCAATGACAAGTTGTTACTTCTTATCCTTCTTGCTCAGCACCCCCTAAGGGAATGTCTCAGAAAAGATTCTGCTACTGGCTGGCAAAGGAAGATCTTCATCCAAAACTCTTTTAAGAAAGAGATTTACAGCTGGGCAGTGGTGGTGCATGCCTTTAATCCCAGCACTCAGGAGGCAGAGCCAGGTGGATCTCTGTGAGTTCAAGGCCAGCCTGGTCTACAGAGCGAATCCAGGACAGGCACCAAAGCTACACAGAGAAACCCTGTCTCGAAAAACAAAACAAACAAAAAACAAAAAAAAAAAAAAAAAAAAAAGATTTATGTTCCGGGAGATCGGACCATTAAGTGGCTGCCTCTGCCATGGTGGAGAAGGACAGACAGACCACAGGCAGAGGTGCTTATATGGGCTTCTTAGGGGCAGAGTTTTTCCAAGGAGAAGATTTCTTCTCAGTGATTGGTTGGTTTTCCTGCTCAGGAATTGTTTGGTTTAGTGTTCAGTTGGTCCAGGGGGGCAGGATTGGCTCTGGTTTCAGGGCCAAACTGTGTTTCTTTTACTAGCTCTGGTTCCAGGACCAAAGTGTGTTTCTTTGGTTCTGGTTTCAGGGCCAGGGTGGGTTTCTTTGGCTGGCCCTTTTTTTACCTTACAGTGACTATGCTTATAAGTCTGTGGAGGGATTGTAGATGTTTGTCAGCTTTGGAAGTAAGTAAAACTACAATTTGTTAAAATCAGCAGAGTTGGGGGCTAGAGAGATGGCTCAGTGGTTAAGAGCATTTGTTGCTTTTGCAGAGGATCAGGGTTCAGTTCCAGCACGGACATAGTGGCTCACAACTGCCTGTAACTCCAGTTTCAGAAGATTTATCGCCCTCTTTTGGCCTCCCCAGGCACTTGCACACATGTGGTACACGTACATACACTCAAGTGCACACACACACACACACACACACAGTTTTTAGAAAATCTTAGCAAACTCAGAGAGCATGCTAATAATGTAGTAATTGCTGGTATCAAATACACAAATATGAATCAGTGAGGTTATAAATCACAGAACATTCCCATCATATCACAGATGCCCGAGATGAGCGCACGTTTGTTTCTCAAGTGAGGCCATGGAAAAGGATCAACTCTGTTTGCTTGATGATTTCTTCAGGTGGATGATGCTGAAGAGCCCGAGAAAACGGGGGAGAATAAGGCGCCCAGTAAGTTCCAGTCCGTGGGAGTCCAAGTGGAGGAAGAGAAGTGGTGAGTCCACAGCTTTTGTCCTTCCTGTCTGGAGGTCGGCCAGGGCGGGTAACGTGCTCATCCCATGACGAACCTGCACTTCCTTCCACTAAGTTAGGGAGTGCTTAGAAAGTGTCAGTCAACACTAGCTGTCTCCTGTGCCGTGATCCTGGGGAGCACACCGTTTGAGCTTTGGTCACAACCGTAGCTAAAGAGTGTCACGTTCACATGAACCCTGGATGCAACGATGGGACTGCCAAAGGCCCCTCTTCAGAAAACTTTGCAGCCATTTTATATGAGTTTTATTTATTATTGTTATTGTTATTATTATTATTATTATTATGTGTAGCTGAAGTTTTCTCCAGTCCTGCCTGGCCGACAGTCAGGACAAATCTCTCTCACCCGCCAGCCCCGCAGCTGCTCAGACCCAACCAAGTAAACACACAGAGACTTATATTACTTATAAAAATGTATCTCCAGCTCCAGCCAAGCCCCGGCAGTCCTGTAGCCCACTTATAAAATAAACACACAGACTCTTATATTATTTAAACTGTTTGGCCTAGTGGCTCAGGCTTCTAGCTATCTAGTTCTTACATCTTAAATTAACCCATTTCTATAAATCTATACTTTGCCACATGGCTCGTGGCTTACCAGTATCTTACATGTTGGTACTCATGGCGGTGGCTGACAGCATCTCTCTGTCTCAGCCTTGCTGTTCCCAGAATTCTCTTCTCTGCTTGTCCCGCCTATACTTCCTGCCTGGCTACTGGCCAATCAGCATTTTATTTATACAGAGCAATGTCCACAGCAATTATGTTGTTGTTGTTGCTAAGACAGAGTTGTACTGTGTATCCCTGGCTGACCTGGAACTCTAAACCAAGCTGGCCTCCAATGCACAAAGTTTGGTCTGCCTCTGTCTTATGAATGCTGGGATTAAAGGTGTGCAACACCATGCGCAGCCATATGATTTTATTTTAATGGTGTATTTGTCTGTGTGTGGGTATGTGCTTGGGAGTACAGGTGCACTTACACACACACACACACACACACACACACACACACAAATAAACTTTAAAAAAATGTTTTTTAAGTACACGTGGCCCAGCTTTACATCACTGATGTTTAAAGCGAACTTACTGTAGAATCTTAGTGTCCAGAAAGTGGGAAATGTAGAGTTTCATAATGTCACGAAATCCTATTGCTGGAACAGACTACTGATGTCAGTATTTTCATTTTATAAATAAGATTCTATGCTGGGTGGTGGTGGTGCACACCTTTAATCCCAGCACTCGGGAGGCAGAGCCAGGTGGATCTCTGAGTTCGAGGCCAGCCTGGGCTACAGAGTGAATTCCAGGAAAGGCTCCAAACTACACAAAGAAACACTGTCTCAAAACAAGCAAACAAACAAACAAACAAAAGATTCTACCCTGGTCTACAGAGTGAGTTCCAGGACAGCCAGGACTGTTACACAGAGAAACCCTGTCTCAAAAAACCAAAAATAAATAAACTAACTAACCAACTAATTAATTAATTAAATGAGATTCTATAATCCCATGGGCTCAGATGTCCTGTTGCCACAGAGCTACTAAGATTAAAGAATATGGGGGCCCAGTTTTGGTTTTCAGAACCCACAACCCTTGGCCCGTTGCCTGAAACTACAGCTCTGGGAGAGCTGACACATCTGGCCTCTGAGTGTAGGTGCGTGCTGTCTCTCTAACATACACACACACACACACACACACACACACACACACACGCACAAAGTTAAAAATAATCAAGTTTTAAACAATAGAGCCACGCCCTTCTGTTGCATGAAATCTAATAGGTCTTATAATAATAATAATAAAAAAAAAAAACCCGAGCCAGATATTGGGGTAAATGCTAAAAGATCAGAGAGGCAAAGGAACAAGCCACAGCCACTTCTTATCTCACCAACTCCTTAGCCGATTTCCATGAATCCTGTGACTGAAAGCCTCTGAGTCCTCAGCTGAAAGGGCTTCTAGCCAAAAATCCTTTAGTTCCTGTCTCCTCTCATCTTTTATACCTTTCTCCACCCAGCAATATCACTTCCTTCCTAGTGCTGGGATTAAAGGCATGTGTAGCTAAAGGTTTTCCTGCCTGGCCCACAGTCAGGACAAATCTCTCTCACCTGCCAGTCCCACAGCCGCTCAGACCCAACCAAGTAAACACAGAGACTTATATTGTTTACAAACTGTATGGCCGTGGCAGGCTTCTTGCTAACTGTCCTTATAGCTTAAATTAATCCATTTCCATAAATCTATACCTTGCCACATGGCTCGTGGCTTACCGGCATCTTCATATGCTGCTTGTCCTGGCGGTGGCTGGCTGTGACTCCCTCTGCCTTCCTGTTCTTTTAATTCTCTCTGTTAGTCCCGCCTATACTTCCTGCCTAGCCACTGGCCAATCAGTGTTTTATTAGCAACACATTTGCCATACAGAACAGCCCACAGCAGTCACGTGACTCCCAAGTACTGGGATTAGAGGTATGTGCCACCACTGCCTGGCTCTGTTTCTCTCCTAGACTGAGTCAATCTCCAAAACACAAGCAAGGAGACAGAAAGGCTGAGAACACACAGCAGACTATCTGACCACAGCAGGACAACTACAAAGCATAATATGTACACACATGTACACAGGGGAACACCAGGAGAAGGGGGCAGAGAGAGGGGAACAGAAATGGCATTGGAAGCAAGAACAACTAAGAAATTGTCCCAAAGTGATGTCAGACATCAAACTACAGATTCAATAATCGCCAAGAATGCCAGACAAGAGATGGAATTAAGTGTTTAAGGTGGGAGAGAAAACCCCACCAACTCGGACTTCTGTACTCTATGAAATCATCTCATAAAGTGAAGCCAGGCCATTTGGCGCAGGCCAATAATAATCCCAGCTACCTGGAGGTCTGATTCATGTGGACGGCAAGTTAAAGGCCTGCCTGGGCTACCAGGTCAGTTCAAGGCCAATGTAAACAAGTTTGAGGGAGCTTGTATCATGATGGTCTGGACCTTTAATTCCAGTGTTCAGGAGCTAGAGACAGCTAGATCTCTATGAGTTGAGGCCAGCCTTATCTACCTACATAGGGAGTTCTAAGCCAGCCAAGGTTAGATAGTGAGACCCTTCCCCTCCCGACCCCTGCATATAAACAAACAAACAAATAAATGATAGCTCAGGGGTTAAGGGCACTTGTTGCTCTTACAGAAGACTCAGGTTCAGTGCCTAGCACCCACATGGCACCTCACAAGTCTCTGTAATTCCAATTCTAGATCCAACACCTTTTTCTGACCCCCACGGGTACTACACACATGGTACACAGACATACATGTGGGCAAATAAAATAAATAAATCAAAAAAAAAAAAGTTAAATAAATTGAGGGAGAAAGAGCAACCATCAGGCTGGAGAGATGGCTCAGTGGTTAAGAGCACTGACTGCTCTTCCAGAGGTCCTGAGTTCAATTCCCAGCAACCACATGGTGGCTCACAACCACCTGTAATGAGATCTGGTGCCCTCTTCTGGCCTGCAGGGACACATACAGGCAGAATACTGTATACATAATAAATAAATCTTAAAAAAAAAAAAAAAAAAGAGCCACCCTCTAAGACTTGTAGAAAGAATGCAGGAGCAGCTGTTAAAACAGCAACAACAGGTCAATGAATGTTATCAGGGATAAAGAGAGGCTTTACCTAGGGACTGGAGGGAGGAGATAGCTCCAAGTGAAGAGTACAAACTGCTCTTGCAGAGGAACTGGGTTTCATTTGTAGCTCCCACATTACGTAAATTATAGAAATTTTCCACTATCTTTTCCACGATATAGAAGCATCATGAGTGTTCCCAAACTCATCCCACAAGATCAGCAAGATCTTGCTCTCCAAATCCAAAACATAAGAAAACTTCAAATAAACATTTCTCATGAACATAGACATACAAATCTCCAACAAAATATTAGGAAATTGCTGGGCAGCGGTGGCGCACGCGCCTTTAATCCTAACAGTCAGGAGGCAGAGGCAGTCGAATCTCTGTGAGTTTAAGGCCAGCCTGTCCTACAGAGTTAGTTCCAGGACAGCCAGGGCTCCACAGAGAAACCTTATCTCAAAAACAAACAAACAAACAAAATATATATAGTCTATATATGTGTGTATATGTATATATGTGTGTATGTATATGTGTATGTGTATATGTATATATGTATGTATATATAATTAGGAAATTGAATCAAACAATGTGTAAATGAACTTTACCTCAGGATCAGTTGCACCAAATATAACATTCTGGTGGAAGATTTTGATAGGGGTGCTCTAGTGGGTAGCTGCTCCAGCTTTGGCCTCAAAGCACTGCCCCTAGTGTGGCAACAGGTAACTGCCACACCTGCCTATGCCCTGCCCCTGGGGCGTGGCTGAGACAGGTCCCTTTAAGACCCAAGATGCATAATGCTTGCCCCTTTTCCGCTACCTTTTGGTCTTGCATGTTGGTGCAGATCAGGACAGAGCTCTCTAGAGAACAGCGCTGGACCGTGCCTTAATCCCTATTTCCTGTATTGTGAGTTTCCTGTATCGTGAGTTAACCCTCCAATAAATTCCTATAACCATTAAGCTATTTCTGTGGCTTGGTAGCGATTTAATCGCAATAGGGTGCTGTATATCTAAATGAAGAGGGGGTTCATGGGAACACTACATCTTATAGAATTTTGCTATGAACTCCAAGCCGTTCCCCCCAAACTTACACTTGCTGATTGTGAAAGAGAGGATGGACGGTAACACCAGCATCAGTGGTTGTCCCGGGGTGTGTCATCTGACGTGTGAAAACATTCAGAGCAGTGCCTGGCATGTCTCCTCGCTTTTGCTGGTGTGGTACCACATAGAATAGCTGCTGTAAACACTACAGTTGTAAGGGAGCAGGGCTGGTGAGGTCGCTTGGTACATAAGGTCACTCAGCACCTAGCCTGCGGTCACGATCGAAAGAAATAGCTGACTCCAAACGTGGTCCTCCGACGTCCACATGGGACACACATGCACATAGGAGTGCAAAACTTTAAAAAAAAAAAAAAAAGCAATAGTATAACCTTTTCTTCAAAAACAAGAGAAAGGGGCTGGAGAGAAGGCTCTGACGTAAAGAGCAGCAGCTGTTCTTCAGAAGGACCCGGGTTCAATTACCAGCAACCAGCATCTCCATGGCAGCTCACAATTGTCTGTGGCTCCATTTCCAGGGGGATCTGATGCCCTACTCTGGCCTTCTTGGGCACCAGGGACACACATGGTCCACAGACATCCATGCAGGCCAAACACCCATACACATAAAATAAAATAAAATAGTAATTTAAAAAGAAAAGGTCCCCAAGAGGGTAGTGGTGCTTGTTTTGAGTTCTGCACTTCAGAGGCAGAGGCAGGCAGATCTCTGTGAGTTCAAGGCTAGTCTGGTCTACAGAGTGAGTTCCAGGACAGCCAGGACTGTTACACAGAGAAAGCCTGTCTTGAAAAACAAAGAACAAAATAGAAAGAGAGAAGATCATCTCAAGCTTACATTTTTCTTCAAAAACTTCCCCCATAGTCAAGCATTCTGTCTTCCTAAATTGATACCCTGATACTCATCCATCTATAAGAATGCTGGCTGATGCAGGGCAATAGGCCTTGATAGGAAAAGGCACTTTGCCACATAAACCTGATGACCTGAGTTCCTTGAAACCAACCTAAAAGTAGAGAGAGCTGTCTCCTCTGACCTTAATAAGCCTACATGTGCACACACACACACTCACACACACACACACACACACACACACACACACACACACATTCACATACACACAGAGACCAGAGCCATCAATCTGGAGCTGGAGTTGTGAGCCATCTGACTTGGGTCTGGGAACTGGAACTCAGGTCCTCTGGCAGCCTTCATATTTTTTTGAAAATTATTAACAGTGCTGGGCATAATGGTGTACTCCTTGAATCCCAGCATTCTAGAGGCAAAGTAGGTGGATCTCTGTGAATTGAAGCCAGACTAGGCTACAATAGTGAGCTCCAGGACAGCCAAGGCTATATAGTGAGACCCTGTCTCAAAACACAAACAACTAAATGAATAAACAAGTTAATTAATCCCCTAGCAGGGCTGACAGTAATTTTAGTGCTTAACCTTCTAGAATATTCCTGCACAGGCCACTTTGGAGTTGGCCTTTCTGAGCAGTAAATAAGCCTTTACATAGATGTCAATGGCGGTCTCTGAAAGAAAGCCATTACCAGACTAAAGGGCTTGCTTTCATCTTCTCTTACAATTCCTTTTTATAATTCGGCTGGTGGCAGTTCATTTAGATACCGACTTACAAAGCAAAATTGGGCAGTTGAGATTCCTTCCTGATGACTGGACACACACACACACACACACACACACACACACACACACACACCAATTATGTGGTGTTAATGAGGAGGCAGCTGTTTTCACACTGAATATCTGATGATAATCCAGGCTTCCTTCCCCAAACAGACTGATGGATAAGAAGAGGCAACCTCACAAAAAGTGAGAAAAGGAAGAAAATAGAACCAGACGAAAGAAAGAACCGAGTATGTAAGAGGCCAGGAGACTCCTAGCCTTTTTGAAAGGTCACAGTTTAGGTAACAACCAGTTTAAAAACCCACCTGACCCTACTGTTTGGTGAGCAGGAGACTTCAGAGTTTTGAATTAAACAGTTCATAAGCTATTGATAAAGAGATACATAAACAAGATAATACTAGGCAGAAATCGGCTCCAAGAAGAGGCATGGGCATGGAACGTGGCAGAATTTGCAGGCAGCTAGGACATCCTCAGAATATCGTGGATAGCAGATGTGCTGTGTCCCCTTTCCTGGACAGCATCCCAGTAGGGACCATGCACCGAGGAATGCTGTCCAAAGGCCGCTTGTATAAAATGCCGAGTCATTTTGCAAGGAGCCTGTTTTCTTAAACCAAACTCAACACCTTTGTCAACATCAGCTGTCCGCCAGTTCCTGCCCGGCTCTGCAGGCCAGCAAGCAGCGCGCGATCCACAGGATCCAATTTGCTGACGCGAAGGGTGGATTCTAAGCAAAGCAGCAGACACCACACACAATGCCTCCTCCGCAGCCCTGGGTGCAAGGCCTCCTACGGCTGTCCCATCCTTTTGGCTGTTCTCAGGAATTCCTATGAAGTCTTCTAGGCTTTTCAAGCTGATAATTAACAACTCCGGGAAAGTAATCCTTTCTGTTGACTAAGGTGAGAAAGCCTGAGACTCCCAGGGGGGTCCCTTTCCCTAATAATGATTGTATTAGCCCAGTGACTTTAAACTGCCCTTTGTTACGGGACCCACTGGTGATTCTGACCCCAGCAGTGGACACAAAAAGAGAGGTGATTACCGCCTTCCTGATAAAAGGACTATGCAGATTTACTCAGAGCCGAAGATAGAGTAATGTGGTAGCAATTTATAACTGATGGGCAGCAGAGTAATTGGAAAAACAGAAACCACCTGTGTCTGTATGGGCCCGTATTCTCTTTACACTGTCCTTTTAAATAATGATTGAGTACTATTGAATAATTCAGCTAGTACTAAGAGAAGCAGGGGCTGGAGCGATGGCTCAGCAAGTCAGAGCGATGGCCTTGCTGGCAGTTGCCGTGGGTTCGATTCCCAGCACTCACGTGGGCAGCTCACAACTGCTGTAACTACAGCCCCAGGGGATCCGACACCCTCTTCTGATCTCTGAAGACCTCTGGCACACAGACGTACCTGCAGGCAAAACACCCATACCCATAAAATAATAAAATGAAAAAAGAAAAGAAGAAGAACACCCCAACCTAAGTTTTCTCTGTGTTATGAAAAACTCACGCCAGATAGCTCAGCACCAGCTACGGAGCCTGAAGACTTGAGTTTGATCCCTGGGACCGCTATGGTAGAGAGAACCAAGGTCCATAAGTGGTCCTCTGACCTCCATACGCATGCTGGGGCATATGCACACCCCACATCTATGTAATACACACATACAAAATAAGTAAATGTTTACAAACTAAAAGCAACAACTTGCTAGCTGTTGTGGTACACACCTTTGATCCCAGCACTCCAGAGGCAGAGGCGAGAGGATTTCTGTGAGTTTGAGGCCACTCTGGTCTACATCGTGAGTTCAGAGACTGGTACTGCCTTTTTCTTTCCTTCTGTGCCGTCTTGGTGGATGTACAGTGGTGCCTCGTTAGAGCTTTCGCTTGAATGTCTCTGATGAATAATGGTGTTGGTTATTTTTTCATGTGTCTGTTGGACAGTTGTATATCTCTTTGGAGAGTGTCTATTCAAGTTGTTTGCCTTTTTTTTTTATATACATTGGGTTGTTCGTTCTTTTGTTAGTCAAGATTTTAAGAATTATTTGCATAGTCTACACACCAGATCTTTACCAAATTTAAAATGTATCATTTCCCCACATTCTATGAGCTGGCTTCCCACTCTCTCTCTATATATAGGGTCACTGGAGGCACCAGAGTTTTTAATTTTGGAAAAGTCCAGCTTTGTATCTTTGTTTTGTTGTTCATATTTTCAGTATCCTGCTTAAGAAACCATTTCCAAGGGGATGGAGAGCCGGTTCAGGGGCATCAGAAAGCGGGGAAAATATTGCTAGCAATCCACTGAGTCTGCATAAAGGGCAAAGGGATTATTTAGAGAACAAAGACTCAGGATACAGAACAGAGAAATTATTACAGGATCCTGGAAGGGTGAGGCATGGTCCCATGCTGTTTTTCTGCCTGAGATCATCCCAGCATCCAAGTCGCGCAAGGAAACAGAGAGAGCCGCATAAGTACATCCCAGGTCTTAACACCCCCCCCCCCCCCCCCCCCCCCCCCCCCCCCCACCCGCCATCCCCCAGGGGCATGTACTTTAAAGTCATAGGCAGGTGTAAAAGTTACCTGCTACCTCACTAAGGAAGATGCTTCAAGGTCATAGCTAGAACAGCTACCCACTACAATTAAGTACAATTAAGAGTACTGGTTGTTCTTCCAGAGAACCTGATTTAATTCTTAGCACTGACATTGCAGCTCACAACCATTTGTAATGCTAGTCCCAGGAGATCCAATGGCCTTTTCTGGCCTCCCTGGGCACCAGGCATGGAAGTGGTACACAGACATACATGCAGACAGAACACCCATGCACATAAAAATAAACTAATAATTAATTTAAAAAAAATCATTACCAAACCCAAGGTCAAGATTTGGCTATATATATTCTTCTAAGACTATCATAGCCTTAGATCTTAATTTAACCTTTGATTCATTGTGAGCTAATTTTTTTTTTATATGAGATGAGGTAAAGATGCAAAACTATTCTTTTTCGTGTGGCTATCCAACTAGCTGACATTCACTGGTTTGTTTATTTATTGGAGGGAGGGCAGAGAGGTAGCTCAGTGGTAAAGAGCACCTGCTGTTCTTGCAGAGGACACCGGCACCCACATGGCATCTTTACCTGTGACTCCAGTTCCAGGAGATATGGCACCATCTTCCAGTCTTTGAGAGTACCAGGCACAAATATGGTGCATGTACATACAGGCAGGCACTCATATATACATATTAAATACAAGTAATACATATTTTTAATAAATAAATAAATAAATTTGTTTGTTTTGGCGGGGGGTGAGGCAGGGGAGACAGAGTCATACTATGTAGTGTTGGCTGTCCTCAAGCTCACTTTGTAGATAGATTGACCTTGAACTCACGGAGATCTTCCTGCTTCTGCCTCCTGAATGCTGGGATTAAAGGCATGCACCACCACCACACCATCTGATTTTTTTTTTTTTATGTTAACTTGACCTGGGCAGTAGTGGTACACACCTTTAATCCCAGCACTGGGAGGCAGAAGCAGGTGGATCTCTGTGAGTTCAAGGCCAGCCTGGTCTATAGAGAGAGTTGCAGGACAGCCAAAGTTACACAAAGAAACTATGTCTCAAAAATAGATGGATGGATGATAGATAGATAGATAGATAGATAGATAGACAGATAGATAGACAGACAGATAGATGAGATAGATAGATGAGATAGATAGATAGATAGATAGATAGATAGATAGATAGATAGATAGATAGATAATATAGCTAGATGGATGGATAGACAGGCAGACAGACAGACAGACAGACAGACAGACAGATAGATAGATAGATAGACGGATAGATAGATTGGATAGATAGATAGATTGGATAGATAGATAGATACATAGATAGATACATAGATAGATAGATACATAGATAGATACATAGATACATAGATAGATACATAGGTAGATAATAGATAGGTAGATGTGAGAGAGAGAGAGAGATGAGCAGGTTACATGCCTCCAATATATGACGTCCTAAGAAGAAACAGAAAAGAGTAATAAAAGCAAAGCAAAACCCCAGCAGGGCAAACACTAAGTCCTGTAGCTCCATGTCTAAAACATGTTGACCTGATGGGAGCTCCAGTAGACTTGAACAGCCCCACCTCTGTGGCTGTTTTCATTCACAGGCCACATGGCCTCTCTCTGTGAGCAAGGCAACATTGGGTTTGGAGTGCCTGGGTGGCTGTGCATAGTGAAATAAATCCCTAATAAATCACTTCTGAGGCAGCCCTGTGCAAACAGGATATGGTGGAGGCACTCTCTTCTCAAGGGAAAAACTTTTCAAATGACTACAGTTTTTGTCTCTTGAATCTGCCATGGGTGAGGGCTGGTCAATTCCTAAAATGTCCTCCAGGACATCTCTCTTATTGTCCCAGGGCAAACGCATCTGGCTTCTTTTTAATGACACTGGACTTCAGAAACCAAATACTTTTAGTTTTGTTGAGACAGGATCTTACTCTCTAGCCCTGAACTTGTGGCTAATGAATAGACTTGAACTTGTGACCGTCTTCCTACCTCCTAAGTACTGGGATCACAAGCATGAGCCACTAGTCTCCTGAGCCTCCACAAAGAGTTGGGACAAGGACAAAATATAGACAAGTTCTTTGCCAGAGTATGCCATGAAGAGCTTCTGGTCTAGTTCCCAAAAGAATCTTCGTTCCCATCTGAAACATCAAGCCATAATGTTAACTGTCCACATTTCTGTCAACATTCTGGTCTTCTGAATTTTTGCCAGAATCGCCTGTTTGACTCTTCTTCTGATGATTGTGGAGATTCTCTAGGTCCATACTCTCTCAAATTCTTCCTTCAAACCAGTTTCAAAGGCTGTAGAACTACATGGTCAGATTTTAGTCACAGAAGTGACCCCACTTCTGGAACCAGTTTTCGGCATTACTTACGTCTACTGGTTTATTTGTGTTCCTGTGATCAAAATATCTCGGAAAACAGCTTCAAGTGTATTTTTGTGTTATGGTTTCAGGGGAATCAGCTCATGGCTTCTTGGTCCCATGTGCTTAGGCAGCGTATCACTATAGCGTGAACATGTGATGAGGTTCTTCAGCTCGCGACAGAAAGGAATCAGAGAATGAAGGCAACAAACAATACCTTCAGTGACATGCCCCCCATGACCCTGACCTCTAGCAGGACCCTACTTCCTAGAGTTTCCACCACTCCCAAAGCAGTTCCACCTGCCGAGGATGAGGCATCTATCCAGCACAGGGTCAAACCATGACCCTTGTTTAACTGTGACTGCTTTGTGAATTTAGACTGTGAGCGCTCACTTTAAGGGAAAGGCAACCTCTTTTCCTGTGTGTTGGTGGAAAGAGAATTGGGACAGAGAGATACTTTGACTTGCCAAAAAAAAATCTCTGCTCTGCTTGACCTCCCACTTACGGAGGCCCCTTCCCTGCTTCTCCTACACACCTTTTCCATCATGGTTGATACATAGACCTCAAGAGTTCACTGACACTAAACAAGGAAGATGTCCCGGCATTATAATGTACTTGAGAACTGGATGTGGTAGTTGTCAGCTCATACAGGCGGATTATGGGTTTGAGAACAGCTTGAACTACACCATTAGATCTTCTATCAAAAAATAAAATAAAATCTGCTTGCAAATGACTCCTGCCATTCCAGCAGATCTGCAAATACAGACCGAGTCACAGGCATTGAAGAATGCACTGCCCA
>CABHPQ010148954.1:0-42376 GCA_902168405.1 Peromyscus aztecus | reverse complement strand
GAGGACAGTGGTTTTGGGGGAAGTCCAACCACAAAGAGTTGAACAGCCTCATGTTGTGATGTACTGTATGTCTTCATATCCATACATAAAAGTGCCCAGGCTCTATGGACAAGGGGTTGAACCACTGAATCTATGAGCCAAAGTGAACTTTCCATCCATACATGCACTGAGTTGATGTCTACTTAAAGTTGGTATTTTGATAGAAGGATGTAGCATGAGTCCTAAAAGTTCTTATTAATAAAATCAAACCTGAGCCAGGTATTGGGGTAAATGCTGGAAGGTCAGAGAAATAGAACAAGCCACAGCTATCTCATCTCGCTGGATCCTCAGCTGGTCTTGCTTCCTCAGATTGGAAGCCTCTATGTCCTCATATCCGAATGACTCTCAGCTGAACTGCTGCTAGAAGCCTGAATGCTTAATCAGGCCAAATGCTTTTCCAGGTCAAATGCTTCTCCAGGCCAAATGCTTAACCAGGCCAAATGCTTCTCCAGGCCAAATGCCTCGAGTTTCTGGTCCTCACGCCTTATATACCTTTCTGCTTTCTACTACCACTCCCTGGGATTAAAGGCTTGCTTTCTGGGATTAAAGGCGTGGGTCACCATACTTGACTGTATCCTTGAACACAGGGATTTCTGCCTCTGGAATGCTAGGATTAAAGGTGTGTGCTACCACTGCCTAACCTCTGATTAATATTGTGGCTGTTCTGTCTCTGACCCCAGATAAGTTTATTAGCATGCACAATATTTAGGGGAATACAATACCACAGAAGGCTAAACAGAACTTACTGTCTGTACATTGTGATTATTTTTCTTATCAACAATCTGTTCATATGTTTTTAAAATAAACACAAAGAATTTGCATGAAGAGAAACTCAGTTCCAACTTACCCTTTATTTCATTCACATTGCATTAGGCATATAATTTTATTATCACTGTATGTGTTAGGTGACAGTCTTAATCTCTCCTTTATCATATTAAGGTTTTATGAAAACTAGCTAAAACCCACACAGTGAAGAAAAATATTAAGATTTAATTTAATGTTTAAAAACAAACCCGTCCAAGGTATGAATTCTATGAATTTCTACACAAAACACATTTTATAAGGAATAGATATGTTTCTAACTTAACTTTGAAGGTCATTTTCCAATGGTCCTTTATATGGGAGCAATTTATTAATGGACTAAACTCTCTGGGTTGGTGATAACACATATAGATTATACCTTCTCTGTTCCTTTCAGTTTGCTCTGCTTTCTGAGGTGAGCTGCACAGAATGGTGGCTTCTGTCCCAAAGCAGATATTGTCCATTAGCACTGGTCACGGTCCTTTCCTCTCCTATGTGCTCTTCTTAACTTGTGAAGAAGACAAAGATGCAATCTAATCCACCTAGGGCAGTATTACAAAGTACACTCTGCTTCTGTCATCTCTAAATACATGTTTTCTTCATGTCCTTTTAATGACTTTATTTTGGATATATTTTAATCACCATTGTTGTTCTCTCGAAGATATTGCAGATTCTCTTTGTAATTTTGTACTGTCTACTGTCACACATTCTATTTTTTGAAATCATATTCTAATTTAGCTTATGGTTTTAGCAGATTTTATCCCAGATGAAATATTCAAGCTCAAGGACAAAGATATCTTATAGAAAATACCCACCATCCTCAGCACAGGATCATCCTATCACATACAACTAGTTTCTCTTTTAATAAACTTTACCCATTCCAGCATCAGAACTATAGTATTGAATGGGAATATTTCAAAGTGTGATCTAACATTGTGGACTTCCTCTTGGACTTGTTGAAGTCAAATTTAACAGACAATCCCAATTAGTCTTCAGACGTTTGATACAGCATTGATTCTATGGAACTCTGAAATCCATTTAAATCATTGTCTAATAAATAGTCAGGAACCCTGTGTATTATTATGAGGACCAATTATTTATTTAAAGTAAGGTTATGAGTGATTGTTTTAGAAAACAATACAAGTCATACATAAGCCATTTGTATTTGTTATGAATGAATAAATGATTAATCAAGGGCTAATTATCTGATACCTATCATTTTGACTTCACTAATTACTCATTCTTTTTATTATTTGTTTATGGCTACTAAACCAATTTCCTTCAAAGTGTAAGAAATAGGATAATACGGTCCTTCAGTATTGAGGTAGTTTCTGTATATGTAAGACTTCTTTTTTTTTATTTTATTTAAAATTATTTTTTCATTTTACATACCATCCCCAGTTGCATCTCCCTCCCCTTCTTCGCTCAGCTCCCCTCAGCTCCCCTCTATCTCACTCCCCATTCACTCCTCAGAGGGCGTCCATGCCATATTCAATAAAGTCTGGCATAACAAGTTGAGGCAGAGACGAGCCCCTCCCCCTTACATCAGGGATGAGCTAGGTATCTCATCATAGGGGATAGGTTCCAACAAAACAGTTCATGTACCTGGAATAAGTCCTAATGTCACTGCCAGGGGACCCACAAACAGCCTTGCAACTGTCACCCACATTCAGAGGGCATAGTTCGGTCACATTCAGGATCCGCCGCAGTGTCCTGTCCCCCCCCCCCCCATGATCCCTCCTCCCTCTCTTCGACTACACTCCTGGAGCTCAGCCCAGTATAAGACTTCTTCATGCAGATATAACTCATTCTGACACATTGTAAGCCCTCTATGCTTTTTTTCCTATAACAGATTCAATTTCCTTTACCTGTACCTTTACCTATATCTGTCAATATTAATTGAATTCAGTTTGTTGTTACAAATATCTAAAAAGGATATGAGTGAGTAAGGAAATGTATCGTGGAGGAGCCCTGAGAAAGTTGTATGGCAGAAGTAGATGGTAGCTGTAAACAAGATAGATAACATGCGTTTATGAAATTTTCTGTGAATAAATTATAACCTGTTTTTTAAGACATAAAGGTCTTTATACAAGCTGGAAGTGGCTCAATCTTGTCTAACAAGATAGATTGATTCCTAGTGCTTGGGATTCAACTAACTCAACCTACTTATTGAGTGTCTAACCAGAGAGACCCTGTCTCAAAGAAAATAAATAGTGAAAGACACATGAGGAGAACTGATCCAAAGCGTGTTTCCTAGATTACACAGAACACACATGAACACATACACACAAATTTATTTTTCCCATTTATTGAAAATACATATTTTTCTCACATATCCTGATTATCGTTTCTCCTCCCTCTAATCTTCCCAGGTCTTTGCTATCTACTGTCCCATCCAGATCCATCCCTTTTCTGTCTCTCTTTAGAAAACAGACTTCTAAGGGATAACAATAAAATGATACATAATAAGATAGAACAAAAACAAACAAGGAAAAGAGCCTAAGAAAAAGCACAAGAAATAGATATAGAAGCTAAGATTCACTAGTTCTCACACTCAGAAATTACATAAAAATGCTAAATCAGAAGCCATAACATTTATGAAAAGGACCTCATGAGATAAAAAAAAAAAAAAAACAAAAAACTTACAAAAAATGTCAGTAAGTTTTGTTTTGGCCATCTACTGTTGGGCATGCCATTTACTCTTAAGAACACTTTGTGTCCCTGTTGAAACCCCCTTGGAGAAAACAATACTTTCATTTTCACATGGTTCTCAATCAGAAACAGCTTCTGGGTTAGATATGGGTGTGAAGAGCGTGTCAACTTCTCCTTTCAGCTCTAGGACCCATCTTGGAAAAATCATTTATACCCTGTGTACATGCTGCCTTAGTCTCTGTTGAGTTCATATGTTCATTGATCTTGATTTAGAGGTTCTTGGTTTCCTTGATGTTCTCCATCCTCTCTGATCTTACACTCTTTCTGCCTCCTCTTCACAGGGATTCCTGAGCCATAAGGGAAGACATTGAAGGAGATACCACTTTTAGGGCTGTGTGTTTCAAGGTTTCTCATTTTCTGCCTGTTGTCTGTTGGTTGGTCTCTGTATTTGTCCCCATTTTCTGTTGAGGGAAGGCTCTCTGATGATTATTGAGCAAAGCACTTACCTATGAGTATAGCAGAATGCTATTATGATTTATTTTATTGCTACATTCTTTTAGTAAAAGAGTAGTGTTTGGTTTTACCCTATGTCCCTGAGCTATTTAATCTCAATTTTCTTGGTGGTATATTGATACCATATTGCAGATTGGGGCTTAAATTAAATTGGTTACTCCCAAAAGCTTTGTGCCACCATTGCACTAATATATTTTGGAGGCAGGAAACCACTGTAGATCAAAGGTTTTGTGGCTGGCTTGGCATTTACATTTCTCTTTTGATAGCATGAAAAATACCTTCTAGTACCAAAGACACTAGCCAGTAGGGTTGAAGGCTCTGTGTAGGCACCAGCTTGACTTATCCAGGTTCAGTGAGATATGCAAGTATTCTTTTCAGCAATCAGGACTAAACCCCAAGCTGTGAAGAGCAAGCAGCTGCCTTGAAAATATCCTCAGTTATTTGGGTGTTCTCAGGGGTCCCCTTTGGTCAACAATTCAATTAGATTTAACCCATTCCCTGTCTAGAAACTTCATTTGGTAACAAAAGATGTCCAGTTGGGGTTCTGTCTTCCCATTATTTGACAATTTCGTATTTTGGCAATGTTCATATATGTATATATATTAGAAAGCTTCTAGTGTATTAGGTTTTCATACTAGCCCCCAGATGACCCTTAATTTTATCTGTATCCCCATATATTTTCTCCATTTTCCTCACCTCCCCTCTCCCTTTCCACATGATCCTATTCTTGCATAACCCTACCCCCACATGCATCCATATTCCTATGCTTGGGAGACCTATCTTCCCAGTTCCACAGTACCTGACCATATGGTTCTACATATTGTAGCTTGGCTATCCTTGACGTAACAGAAAATTTTTAAATGTGACTTTCTTGTAATAGTTACTTGTATTAAGATTTTCTTTTTTGAACTTTATAACAGAACTTCACATAAGAGTAGTCTATTTACATCCTTTATCCATTTCCCATCCTCCTGTCAATCCTTCCTTTATGAAGTTTTTTAATAGATTTGTAAGCATCTAAAATTGTTTTGTTTCAAAATTCTAAATTTAAATATCTATTGTATTTACATAAGGGACTGAAGAATTATACTTATTGAAACCAAGTACTTACCATTTTCAGATTGATATCCCTTGTCAAGCCCATATCAGTACTTTGCTAAAAGAGAGGCATAGTGGCCACACTGGCTTGGTTATACTTGATGCTGAAATTACCCACTCCTAAGGGTAAGGAGAATGATAATCCCAAATTGTGGATGGTCCATCTTTGAGCAGATAACATTCAAAAAACTCTATTAATCAAGGATCACAAAAGAAGATGAAATAAGTACAAAGACTTTATCCTGCTGTGGGATGTTCTGTATGGCAAATGTGTTGCTAATAAAACACTGATTGGCCTGTGGCTAGGCAGGAAGTGTAGGCGGGACTAACAGAGAAAATAAAAAGAACAGGAAGGCAGAGGGAGTCTCTGCCAGCCAGCCGCCAGGACAAGCAGCATGTAAAGATGCCGGTAAGCCACGAGCCATGTGGCAAGGTATAGATTTGTAGAAATGGATTAATATAAGATATAAGAACAGTTAGCAAGAAGCCTGCCACGGCCATACAGTTTGTAAGCAATGTAAGTCTCTGTGTTTACTTGGTTGGGTCTGAGCGGCTGTGGGACTGGCAGGTGAAAGAGATTTATCCTGACTGTGGGCCAGGCAGGAAAACTCTAGCTACATTATCCAAAGTGAATATCATACAAAGTATAAGAATGTTGATCCAAAGAAGATAAAACAAACTGCTTAAATACATTGCACAAACTGAAATAAGAACAGTATAACAGCATAGGTTGAATGAAGGTATATATATAGAAATCACAATGAATGAATATAAACAATTCATTTGTTATAACTGAATGGTCAGAGAAAACAGTTGAGCAAAGGCAAAATTACTACATAATTACTAGGTGGGAAAGAAGTAATCACATCTTGTTCTGGATAAAATTATAAGAACAGATGTTTCTATTTCATGCAGTCAAAAAAATCACTATTCATGTTTTATTTTGAATATAACAAACTTTTGATATCAACAAATTTTGACATTGCTTTTCATGTCTGGGGGAATTGTATGTTCCATTCAGGGCAAAAAAATGCCCAACTCCACAATGCAGTGTGTTATCCTATCCTCTGATGCCTACAACTTCCTCCCACAAACACTCTTCATTTTGCTATTTACGGCAACTAATAAGGCAGTCAATAAGAACAGGATTAATACTGGGAATTACAGTTGGGGAGGAATATAAGAGGTTTTGCAGCTGCCACTATGTAGTCTTTTGTATAATTATAACTTTAATTTTCTGCATTTCAGAATCAGGACTTTACTTTTTCTTCAAATTATAAGAACTAAAAACAGTCCAGTTGTGACAAGTCACATTATTATAGTCTTATGGGCCCTTTCTGGAACCTATTCTTCAGCATCAGGGAGAACGAGAGCACCATTCCTCCGGGAGGCTCTTTTATGATTCTTTTGTGTCTAAAAGAAATTATGAATAGTGTTTTCCTCATTTCTTTCGTGTTAAGCTGTACTTCATAAGGCTGGATAAGCATATTTTTTTTCCAGCTGTTTCTATGGTTGCTTATTTTTTTAGCACGGTTTTTGCAGCGCTGATTTCAAATTCATAGAACATTCATTGCACATTGTTCTAACTCAGTATGCATATTCCTAAAAGACTACAAATTGGTTTCAGAAAGTTTAGGTACATAAAAGTATAATGATGGACATAAGCCTATGGAAATCATTAAGATACATGAAAATGCAATTTTGCTAATATTTTCTTTTAATTTTCTGCATTAGTCTTCCTTTAAAAATCCCATGGGTGAAGAGATTTAGTTTAATTTTAATGCACACACACACACACACACACACACACACACACACATATGTGCTAGATCATTTATCAACTGTTGAGAATTGGTTTTCATATGGGTAACACTAGGAAATTTAAAAAGTATAAAACTTTCATTTGAAGACTTATGTTCCTTAGTAATCATTGTTAAACTAATATTAGTAATAATCATGATGGTATTACTGATACAATTTCCATTTTCATTAAGTCAGTTCAAAATTAACCCTTATATATCATTAACAGTAGACTGGACAATACCATACAGTGATTTTTAAAGACTTGTACAATGATTTTCATTTAAACACTTATTGTTTCCTTCAAGGAGATAAGTCATATCAAACTTCTTTGATTTGACCTCCATTTTCTCCACATAGTCTTGTAATCTCATACATATTTCATTTTTTTCTTTTATTTTCAATACTTTTAGTCACAAATGAGTTTGGGGTGAAGATGTGGTTATAATAATGTTTATTCAGAAGAAATGATGCAATCTATGTAATACCTGGGTTTTCCACTGTAATCTCATGAAGACTTGAATTACCAAGACATTCCCCAGCAAGGAAAGGTTATAGCCTGTTAAACCATGTGGCTTTCACTACCTTTCTGTCTACTCTCTAATTTTACTCTTTCATTTATTGTTTCCTATCCTCTCACCTGTACTTCTATTTCTTTCTGCCATTTGCTTGTTTATTGTTGTAATATCCTAAATGAGAGATAGAAACTGTAGTACACGTTTGTAAAAAAGACAGCTAAGGAAAAGTGGATACCTGTCCACACTTACTGTGAAGTGGCAAACATTTCTACATTTAACAGACTTGAAGAAAGCAACAGAGGTGGGAACCTACTGTCGTGGGAAAACCTTAAAGGGAACTGACATCTTTATAGAGGGGGATTCTTTCTGGTAAAAGGAAAGTACACACAAAATCAACTCAAACTGAAAAAGTGAATTTTGCTCACCCGCATTTTCTATAATAAGGTCTAAGAGCTAAGGGCTGTGAAGAGAGAATGTTGGGGATGTCCTGCAACATATCACCTTTTTCTTTTTCCTAGATTATGAACCAGAGTGTTATAATTTGCATGAAATCTCTAAGAAATAATGGGGTCAAAATACTGTCACATAATTGAGAAAGAGAAAGTAATAAAATATCTACCAACTACTTAGAACTCTTTAAAACTAGCACAATCATGAAATACCAAGAGAGTGAAGGAAAAAAAATGCATGTTGAAAGCAGGATGAAGTCTGTATGCTTCAACACTTACAAAGTCCTGGATTGAAAATATTTATTTAAAAGAGGCAGTCATTAAACACATTCATCATAATTTTATAATACAATAACTATTTGGAAATATTAAACTCATAGTATTAAAGTTCTGTACATAGAAATGATGTGTTCTATAGAGAGCATTTTTTCAGAGGCATATGGGTAAGTATTTTTTTAGAAAATGCTTTTGCATCTCCAGCTTTAAGATGGAAATAGGGGGCAGACAGATAACTCGACAGTTAAAGGTACTTGCTGTGCAAGTCTGGTAAACTGACTGCTTCACAGATATCACAGGACATGACTAGAGAAAATCAACCCTACAGGACTGTTCTCTGAGATTTACCTGTATTTGGTGGAATGTGTCTACACATGATTGCATGCAAAAGCACACACATGCACACACACACACACACACACACACACACACACACATACACTTGCACACACACACACAAATTCTAAGTATTAATCCTTTTTGATTAAGATAGAATAGAGAGATGTCATAGGGAAAATACAATTTTATAATATATCATAAGAACATATACAAAACACTGTCAGTTGGGAAAGTAATGAATTTTTTAAATTTAGATGTTTTATTGTTTTGAGAATGTTATGCATGAGTACACTGCATTTGTATCATTTCCACTCCTTTATGCCTCCAACTCTCTCCATCCACCTTAATCACTCTAGGATTCCTAACCTCTTCTACTGGAGATTCACACACACACACACACACACACACACACACACACACACACACATGTATATATATTCACACCATAATGAATCCACTCAGCTTTTTTCTTTGTGTTTAGGTCACAACATAATGTGACTTAACTCTTAGAGATTTTACCTGAAAGATGAAATATTGCCAGCTATTTTTATAAGTGAATTGCAAATATTAAATCCAAGTTTTAATACTTTAATTTGACTTTCTACATTAAAATCTGCAAATTAAGTAAAAAAAAAAAGAATATCTACCAGTTTCCATTACTATTTTTAAAATTTGGTTACAAAAAGAGTTGACGTCATGTGAAGTTACGGGAATGAAGAATGTGCTCTGATTGCCAGTTGTTGTTCAGATCCAGTCTGAGTCACATTTATTTGAAGAGAAAAAGAAGATCATGATTTTATCAAACTTGGGTGTCTTTCCAAGCACTTGTTTTTTCGCTAATTATTTTTGGAATCTCAGGGAGTCGGGAACATTAGAATTGACTTAGGAAGGGACTGAGGATGAAATGCTAACATCTGTTCCTGTCAATATTCTTATTTTGCAACAGCTTTGGATCTGGAGAGAACAGTTTTTTCCCCTTATTGATGTGATTATTTCTAAAGATTTAGTCACCAAAATTAAAGATATATTAGTATTTACAACTACATTGTCAATGTCGCATTAAGAGATTATAGGATGTGAAATCTAGAATTTTGGTACAAAAGCACTTCTGCTCCAAGAAGAAATAGAAAACAAGTAAATAAAATAATGCCCAAAATATTATCTTAAAGGGAGAGATCAAGCCAGTAGAGTTTTCTTCCATGGCTTGTTTCAAGTTTCTTCAAGACATCAATATAGTTACAATTAAAGAAAGGAATATGTTTATAACTAGAATATCTCATTGCCATACTGTAAAATCTTAAACTGACTGCAAGGCTATATTAGTTACTTTCCTTCCTGCCAGTATAAATAAAATAGCAAAAGCAGTTCTAGGAAGGAATGGTTTAGTTTGCTCACATTTTGAGGAAAGACTCCATCCTCACAGGGAAATCATGGTGGGTAGTATCCAACACTTAGTTACCAAGGAAGAGAGAGGTGAATGTTTCTGATTCTTGTCACTTCCTCCCTTTGGTTCATTCTTGGAATCTAGCACAAGGTTTGGTGTCATCTACCTTCAGGATAAGTCTTCCCACCTCAATTCAACCTCTCTAGAATGTTCTAGTAGACATACCCAGAGGTGTGCTGCCTAGATGGTTTCAAGTTCAGGAAGATTGACAGCGAGGAGTCACTGTCAACTAAATCTTCCAGCTGTCTCCTGTCCTTAATGTAAGTAAAATTATAAGTAGATCATTTGTAGATAATCAGACAAGCATATATGAGTTTGGGCATACACATATATGTTCCTCTAATACAAATTAAAATGAAAATAAAAGTTAGAGGATTCAAGAATCATCTTTTAGTCAGCAATACATAAGAGAGTTTGTTTTATGTAATAAATACTGATATTGTGCCCAGGTGAGAAATTTATACTTTCAGTTTTACTATTTAAAAGTTATGCATGTGTTTCAATATGTATTTTAGTCACCAATATTTAAATAAAGAAATTGAAGGGAAATAATTTGTTTCCAGTGTTTTATGATAGAAATTTATATTACTTACTGCCTGTTAACTGTGATTAAATATTATGACCCAAGCAACCCATAAAAAATAAGTTTATTTAGACTTATGACTCCAGTAGGAGACTCCATGAGCTTCAGGGCATGAAGCTGAGACATCACAATGTCTCCTTCAAATGTAAACAAGGATGGAAAGGTAAAAAAAGAATTGGAAGTCAGACAAGCTTTAAGCTCTGAAAACTCACCCTGAAGTGATATACTAATTCCATCAATGCCACACCTCCTAAACCTTCCCAAACAGTGCCAACAACT
Source organism: Peromyscus aztecus (assembly GCA_902168405.1). Classification (NCBI taxonomy): domain Eukaryota; kingdom Metazoa; phylum Chordata; class Mammalia; order Rodentia; family Cricetidae; genus Peromyscus; species Peromyscus aztecus. The sequence continues at coordinate 31,585 of CABHPQ010148954.1, read as the reverse complement.
GAGAAGGAAGTATTCAGAGACATAAGCCTATGAGACACACTTCTCTTTAACCACTGCCATATTATTATGTCTTTTATTCAAAGCTAGGAAAATGTGACTATCAAATCAAACAATCATTATGTCATATTCACATCAGATTTTAAATGCCACATACTTTTACAGTCACATTCTATGATATATTATATTTTCAGGGTTATAAACTGTTGGATGAAAAAACATTTCACAGATAAATGGGCTTGGTAAATATTTGACTAAAAATATTAAATGCTTCTTAATTGAACGTTCCTCAGAACCACTCATGTAATACGTCTTCTGACACACAATGTAAAGGTGACATGCGATTCACTGAGCTTGTGTTCTGTGTGTCAAATTTTGTGACAAGTAAACTTTTATCCTGTTGTCTTTCCTGTATCAAACTATAAAACACACTTCTAGTACCAACTGAATTAATGACACATTCCACTATCAAAAATCCACCTTTCTAAATATATCTGGTTTAGTTTTCTAAATGAATAAGAACATTATAAATCAAAGTATTGCATCCAATAATGCTACTGTAATTTAACTACTGTGTCAATTTTTTCTCACCTTTCAAATTTTAGCATGCATATATTGTAATAGTCATTTCTTAAAACTACCTCTCCTAACTCTCCCTTATCCCACTCACTCTCAATTTGATAACCATATATATATTTTTTTTTCAGGGCTGATAACTGCATTAGACAAGTAATAACAGTGCTCAGCCTTGGGAGAGGCTTTCCTTGAGGTATAGATGCGGGAGGTCTGGTGTAGCTGTATCCATTGAGGTAGGCCCACACCGTCTATTGAGCTCTGAATTTTGTCCAGTAGTGATTTCCTGTGACAGTCTCCATTTGCTGTAAAGAGGAGTGATGGCTACACATATCAGTGAATATAATAATGGAGTTTAGAATATAACAAGGAGTGATCATACTCTAGCAGTGCAGCAGCAGTAGATTACCTCACATTCATTACCTCATTATTCCTGGAAAGCTGACTAGGTTGCAAGTACCACACATGATTTAACTCATGTTGAGTGGAACTGAAGTCCAATTAGACAGATGTCGGTTATCACCTATATATGAGAACTACTCTTTGCTCCTTTATGGATATCTTGCCGTGCTGGGAAGTACGGTTTATAGGACTTGCAGTTTGGAAGGGTCCTTTAATTGCTTCTCTCCTTTGGCAGCTTGCCTAGTAAGGCTACCATGAAGCTTACCATGAAGACTAGAACACAGGAAGAAGTTTTTCAGGTTAGGCTCATCTTGAGTTAACCTAATCTTGGGTCCCTGGTGTGCGATATGTGCTGTGTCTACAGCAGTAGGGAGGGCTCACTCCCACTCACTGAGCAGCAACTAAGGAATAGATTATTATTCTATATTGTTTTGGGAGTCACTTGGGGTATCCTGACTAACAATTCAAATGTGGATTCCCTTATTTGGTAGTACTAGTGCTTTGTTAGTATATGCAACTTGTGGGGTACATTGTCAACCCAAATGAATTAATTTCCTGTAAGTTGTATATGTGTATGTCTTACAAATGTAATTCATAATATAATATGAAATACCATTCGTTTGAAGCTTAATCAAATAACCTTGGTGTTATTTGTCCCTTGACCCTCCTTCTCTCTGTGTACTGATCCTCACTCCTCCTTCCCAGTTGGAGACTTCCCCCCATTTCTCCATTTCCCACTTCATATCACCTGTATCCTGATATTCCTTTCTCAAGCCAGAACCCCTTCCATATATTCCCTTTGTACTTTCCTGGTTTCTGTAGGCACTGTAACTTGTACACTCATAACTGAGGACTTGTAGCTAGGAATCACAAACGTGGAAGAACATGCAAAGATTGTATTTCTGGGACTGAGTTACAGCTTCACTCAATATATTTTCTATGTCCATCCATTTACTAGCATATTTCACAATTTTATGCTTTCTTTACAACTGAAAATATACATATACCATATAACGATTCAATTTTTATATGTAGCACATTGTCTTTCTCCACTTACTTGTCAAAGACATTTAGGTTGTTTCTATATTATGACTGTTGCAAACAAAACAGCTATGAACAATGCCACGCAAATATATGTGTAGTAGGATAGTTATTTCTTTAAGCACATCCCAAAGAGTTGTATAGCTGGGGTATATGATTGATGTATTTTTTTCTTTTTGTGGATTCTCTCTACTGATTTTCAAAGTGTCTCTACCCTTTGGCAATTCCACCAATAGTGAGTGAGTCCACTTTCAATCCATTCTCTTCAGAATTTGTTGTGAGTTGTTTATTTTTGCTACTTTACTGGGATGAGATTGAATTTCACAGTTGTTTTAATTTATATTTCCCCAATTATTAAGGCTGATGAGCAATTTAGTGAGACAGTTCTTAGCCATATTCATGTCATCTGTTAATTGCTTTTTGGTTTAGGTCCCTAATTCTTTTTAACTGTGTCATTAGTTTTCTTGAGTCTTTGGATTTGTTTGTTTGTTTGTTTGTTTGTTGTTTTTGAGTTTTATATTCTGGATATTAATCCTCTGTCAGATATGTAGGTGCCAAGTCTCTGTCTCATTCAGTGGATTTTACTCCTCACTCAATTGATAATTCCCATAGCATAGAAATGCTTGTTTGTTTGTTTTTTTGTTTTTGTTTTTTTGAGACAGGGTTTCTCTGTGCAGCTTTGCGCCTTTCCTGGAACTCGCTTGGGAGACCAGGCTGGCCTCGAACTCACAGAGATCCGCCTGCCTCTGCCTCCCGAGTGCTGGGATTAAAGGCGTGCACCACCACTGCCCGGCGCTTGTTGTTTTATGAAGTCCCAGTTGTCAATTTTTACCCTTAATTTCCAGTCCAAAATGGAGTCTTGTTCAGAAAGTTATTGAACACATGATATCTTAGTCAGTGCTCTATTGCTGTGAAGGGAAACCATGACCATGGCAACTTTTATAAAGGATAATATTTAATTGGGGCTTACACACAGTTTCAGAGGTTTACTCCATTATCCATATGGGAGGAAGCATGGTGGCACTCAGGCAGACATGGCGCTGAAGAAAGAGTGGAGAGTTCTACATCCAGATCCACAGGCAGCAGAAAGGAGGAGTCACTGGCCCTGGCTCAAGTATTGGAAACCTCAAATCCGACCCTCAGTGACCACTTGCTGCACAACAGGGACACATCTCCTCTGACAAGGCTACACCTCCTAATCCTTTAAAATAGTGCCACTCTTCGGTGACCAAGCATTCAAATTTATAAGCCTATGGGGGACATATTCAAACCACAACACAGAATATCTAGTGTGTTTCTTGATTTGTTTATTCAGAGATTTAAGGTTTTCATTGAATGATTAACTTACATATGCCAAAGTATTTTATTGTCTTTGATGCAATTATAAATAAGAATGTGTCCTTGATCTTTCTTTCAATGTATTTGTTGTGGTGTATAGAAAGGATGCTGACATGTTTTTTTTTTTTCCATTTTTCTTTATTAAGAAATTTTCTACTCCACATACCACCCACAGATTCCCCCCTCCTCTTTCCTCCCACCCCTCAGGCCTCTCTCCTAAGCATCCCCACATCCCCCAAATCAAGGTCTCCCATGGGGAGTCAGCAGAGCCCAACACACTTCGCACTGTACCAAGGCACCAGATTCCAAGAATCCTGTTCATGCACCAAGGACAGATCCACCTGCCTGGGTGCCCCCAAAATAGTTCAAGCCAAACAACTGTCTTCCATAACCAGAGGGCCTGCACCTCAACTGAAGAATGGATAAAGAAAATGTGGCACATATACACAATGGAGTACTACTCAGCAGTAAAAAACAATGATATCATGAAATTTGCAGGCAAATGGATGGAACTGGAAAATATCATCTTGAGTAAGATAACCCAGACTCAGAAGGACAAACATAGTATGTACTCACTCATAAGTAGATACTAGATGTGAGGGAAGGGATGGCCAGACTGCAACCCATAACTCCAGAGAGGCTAGCTAACTGGGAAAGACCCTAGGAGGGACACATGGATGACCCTGCAAAGGAGAAGTGGATGAGATCTACATGAGTGGACTAGGGGGGTGTCAGAGGGCGAGGAGTGGGGGATGAGAACATAGGGAAATGGGAGGGTCAAGCTGGAACAGGGACAGAGTGGGAGGGCAGGGAGGAAGATACCATGATAGATGAGGACATCATGGGAATAGGAAGAGGCAGGGTGCTGGGGAGGCTCTCAGGAATTCACAAGGATGACCCCACCTTGGTCTGCTGGCAGTGGTCCAGAGGGTGCCTGGACTGGTCTACTCTGGTAACCAGTCTAGCGAATAACCTAGCTGTCATCATAGAGCCTTTGTCCAGTGACTAATGGAGACAGATGCAGAGATCCATGGCCAGACACCTGGCTGAGCTCCGGGAATCCAATTGATGAGAGAGAGGAGGGATTCTGCAGGCGAGGGATGTTGAGATCATGATGGGAGGATGTGCAGAGATGACTGACCATACTAGTGGAAGCCCATGAACTCTGGACTGGTGGCTGTGGAGCCCCCATGGGACTGGACTAGGCCCTCTGGATATGGATGACATGTTTTCTTTAAGTTGAATTTGTACCTTGCCACTTTGTTAAAATTACTGATTGTTTATAAAAGTTTTCTGGTGAACTTTTTGTGATATATTATGTATATTATCATACCTTCTGCAAATAGGGATAATTTGACTTATTTTCCTATATGTATCCCTTTAATTTCCTCCTCATTCCTTATTGCTCTGTCTAGTGCTTCCAACACTCTTTAAAAGCTGAGGGGATTGTTGGAAGCCCTCATTTCTAAGTATATAATTTTTAAAGACCATCTCTGCACATATTGACAGTTAGCTTAAAGATACACTAGATTCTAAATAACTATGTAATTTTTATATTAAAAACTCTGTTAAGGTCATTAGCATAATAGATTTTACATGTTGGAATAATTTGGATTTACAGAACATATAAAATAATCTTTTATCTAGTTTTCTCTCAATTGAAATATTACATTAAAATGGATCATTTTTCACAATTAGTTGAGTCAAAATTGACACAGGTATTTAAAACAAGAATGTGCCATAAATCAGGGTGGTTTTGCTGTTTCTTGTTGTTGTTTCTGCTTTGCTTTTATTTGCTTGGTAGCATGTCTGTTTTCCTGAATGCTCCAGGTTCATGCTGTATGCAATTCAACGACATTGTTCTAAGAAAGCCTTCAGGGATTTTTTAAAAAAAAAGGGAGGAGGGGAGGGGTTTGCATTTAATTGGAATTAGTTAATGACACCATTATTTTCTCTTTTGCCTTTGCTCAAGAAGAATGTGAACTCAAGAGTCATGTAATAACATTCATATTAATAAAAAAAGATTCAATATCAACCTATTTCAGTCAGCTAGTAAATGAAAATATCTACGTGAGGAACCCAGAAGGGAGATTTGGTCTTTTTCCATGTAAATCCTGATGACAGTTTTTTTCCTACAATCCCTACAGAGATTCATGGCACATCTGATCTTAAGGGAGGAGGAGGAACCCCAGAAAACATTCATACATACATGCAAACATACATATATACATATATGTATACATACATGTATACACACAAACACACACACATATATGTGAAAATGTGATTTTTATAGATGTCAAAAGTACTGTCTCACTTTACCTTCATTTTGCAGTGCTTTCAGGCAGAGGCTGTATAGTTTTCTATGAAGCACTTAATCTCTACTCAAGTCCCTCAGGAAAATGTAACAGCAATCAGTAAATAACAGTACAGAGTCTGTTGATTACTATGGAATAAACTAATGCTTTCCACATATTCCTAACTGAGAACGGATTGCTCACATAACTTGTCCTGTTTTAATGACATTTTGAGTCTAAGGCCTTCATTAATCAATGCATTATAGGATGTTTTCCAAAGATGTGTCTATGTCATGCTTCAAAATCTAAAGAGCTAAATATGGTGAGGCTCTTCTTAGGAAATTAAATTATATCAGTATTCATAAACATTAGGCACTTGATAGAGAATATGAAAAAAGAGGACAGCTAAAAAGAGGCAATCAAACATAGGCTGAAATAAAAGGAGATAATGATTGAGCAAGAAATGATCAGTCCTATGATTCTTGGTTTCATAAACAGCCTGATCTGCCTTTCTTCTTTGAAGTTTTCCCTCTTGAATCATTATTACTGCCACACTTTCACACTTGTGTATATAATATATTCTGGTCACACTAATCCTTCCATTCTTTATTCCTTCTTTACCATACCAACCATCCTGAGTCTTTTTACCAAATCCGCATCCCCTTTCTTATCTTTCAGCTTCATTTTGTTTTTAGTTTTGCTTTGGGGCCCAGTAAGTTTAGCACAGACCACTTGTTTGCTCATGGCTGTGAAATTAGCCAATGAAGACTGAATTTCTCATAAATGGAGTGCTGTGGGATGTTCTGTATGGCAAATGTGTTACTAATAAAACACTGATTGGCCAGTGGCTAGGCAGGAAGTATAGGCGGGACTAAGAGAGAATGAAAAGAACAGGAAGGCAGAAGGAGTCACTGCCAGCTGCCAGCCAGGACAAGCAGCATGTGAAGATGCCGGTAAGCCACGAGCCATGTGGCAAGGTGTAGATTTATAGAAATGGATTAATTTAAGATAAAAGGACAGTTAGCAAGAAGCACGGCCATACAGTTTGTAAGCAATATAAGTCTCTTTGTTTACTTTGTTGGGTCTGAGCGGCTGTGAGACTGGCAGGTGAAAGAGATTTATCCTGACCATGGGCCAGGCAGGAAAATCAAGCCACAATGGGCATATCACTGTATCAGTGATTTCCTTTTTTCTAGCAGTCTTCCACTTGCTAGAAAACGCCCTTCCTCTGGGATGTACCCCACTGGCCCTCTCCCCCATATATGACTAAAAGTTTACTGCTTCATTCTCCCGAAGGCTTAGGCAGCTAACTGCAGATGTGAGTTCATGAATGTCATGGTCACGTCCTGCTACTCAGACAGTGTTTCAAGATCCTTCTCCATATTGCTCAGCTATTACATTCTATTTCCTTGTTATGATACACCCTAGGCCATAGAAAATGCGACATGGGTATCTTGTTAGATGTAAAACACCCAATAGTCATTCTTTCTTAGCATCTTGATGAGTTATGACACGTTTTTGAACATTTGCTTCAATGAGAGGCTTCTTTGATCAAGGCTAAAAGTAGAATTTGCCTATAGGTGTAATGCACAGTAAGCAATACAAAGGTAGTTGGTTCACTTGCTCATGCCTATGACCTTTCAAGTCATGGCATATTAATGATGTCTGAAGTACCATGCATGTATGAACTGTCTCCTCTGGATTTAGCCATAAATCAAATCAGAAAATAGTTAGTTATACAAAACCCAATTCCCCACTACTTCACAAATAAGCATTGCCTGTGTGTGTGTTTGTGTGTATGTGTGTGTGTGTGTGTGTGTGTGTGTGTGTCTGTGTGTGTGTGTCAAGTCAGTATTGTAGCATACAATGGTCTAAGGTCACTGATGACTTTTCTTCAGCTACTTCAGAGAAACTTCGTAGTGGTTAAAATTGAAATGTTTACCACAGCTTTGGATATCTGAACATTCAGTTAAAATTGGCCATATCCTTTGGAGAGTTTAAAGAGGCCGTACTAGAGAAAATACATCACAGGAGGCAAGCTTTGGGAGATAAAAACTTGTGCTATTTCAGTAAGCATTCTCTCTCTCTCTCTCTCCTCTCCCTCTCTCTCTCTCTCTCTCTCTCTCTCTCTCTCTCTCTCTCTCTCTCTGTGTGTGTGTGTGTGTATCCTCTCTAAATTCTGGGACAAGAAGTCCATGGTCATAAACAGGAGGGTTTGGTTTCTTCTGAGACTCCTCTATAACCTTCAAATTGTTCACCAATATGGCTTTATGTTCTGATGTTTATACAAAAATATACACTAGATCCACTTTTGCCTGATTTTAAAGTTGGCTATCTGTTTAAAAGGCTTGACACCAAACTAGCCAAATTATTCTAAGATACTGAGAATAAGAATTTTTGAGAAGATGCTCAAGCACAGAAAAAGTCCCTCTTCTGACAATCATCTATCCAACCTGGAGATTTCTCTTTCCTATTAGTGTGAACCTAAGAAATTCATATTCTTAAAATCATGTGTTATATACTCTTTTTGGGTGATCTCTCTAAGCATAGCTGTTTTGGGATTCATCTCAATTGTATATTTCACAAGCCATATTGGTTTTGGTAATTTCTATGAGTTGTTTATTCAAATATTTTTTGACATTTAGGTATTTTGAGATTAATGTTCTTAGATAAAACCTCTATGATGTTTAATATATAGATTGCCATGTGAACATAAGTTTCTATCTCTGTTGTTTAGATATTTAAATGTGGAATAGCAATTGCTAAGTGGTAAATAAGGGCTTATTAGAAATATTCAAGTAACTTGTTAAAGTTGTTCATTTTATATTTTCACAATTTATATGAGAGAATTTTAGTTTCTTAATTTCTTCACTAATATTTGAAGTCTTCTTAAGTTCAGATACTCCAATTAGTTATAAAGATATGTCATTCAGCTAACAAGCCATGAAATTGTTCTTCTCTTCATTTGTATTTTTATGTACATATATCTTGTCAAATTCCATAAAACACATTTTCTGGGATTCTATTCTCAAATATTTTGTTTATTTACTTCAGGAAGTGTTTCTTTATTACTGAATTTGTGAGTTTTAAATATTTGGCGAATTTTCATTGCTGTCAGATATATGACTTGCAAATATTTCTCCAGTAGGTGTCTTGTCAGTTATTTGTCTTCAAAATGCATCCCCAGAAGTTTTAATGTTATTGAAGTAAATTTGTAAACAATTTTTCATTGGATTTTGATTCTGGCAACTGATTTATGAATCATTTTCCTAATCCAACTAGAAAAGTCACACAAAGATTTTTACTATTTTTTGTAATAATTTTATTGTTGAAAGAATAAATATAGGACTATTATTCATTTTTGTATCAACTACTGCATAACGTGTCAAATGTTCTTTAACATTTAACTGAAAATTGTTCTTTCCAGACAAGATTTTAGTCCTCATTCATTTTGTATACTATGATAACACATTTAATACATACAAGGTACCAATTTTTTCACAAGGACTTTAAACATTATTCATTAAATTATAGTCCTTCCAATCTATGGTCCGTTTCTATTTTGAATTCTCTCATAAATTCTCCCACATTTGTGAGTATTTGTCTACTTAATAATATCACATCTATAGACTGCCATTGGCTTTTGGCTGAGAGTGGGACATCATATGTATCTCCTCCTCTTCACATTGGAATTGGATCTGTCTTGAGCCTGTGCAATGAGTCAGACACACAATGAGCCATATGCACATATATACCCAACCACTGTGAGTTCATATGTGCAGATGCCTTGTATCCTGAAGATGGGTTCCTTGTAGTTCCATTGCCTATATTTTTTTTACACTTTTTCAACTCCCTCTTTTTGCAAGATCATTGAGCTTTTGGGGAAAGTGCAATATAAATGTTGCACTTAGGGCTGAACATTCAACATTCGCTTATTCTCTACACTTTGGTGAGTTGTGGGTCTAGTGGTTAATCACAATTTTCTCTAACTAGAAACTTTTCTAATGAGGAGCATATGGGTATAATGATAAGTGATTAAGAATCAGTTTACTGTGTCTATAAAGCAGGATAATGGTCATAGGTTTTCTGAAAGGGTCGATGACCTGTGTACCAATAGATTGCTATTATAATAGTGGTGCCAGGAATGAGTTTCGTCTTGTGGAATAATCCTGAAATTAAACCAGAAAGTGGTTTGGTTACTCTTATGGTGGTTTTGCCACTAACCCACAAGTGAACATGTCTTTCAAGGACAGTAATTACTGTAACTCAGAGAATTCACAGCTGAATTCGTTTTGTGATTACATTTATCCTCTTGTAACATTCATAGCTCTCTCAAGCTCTGTGAAAACAAGCCAATTGGAGGAAACCTTCAGGTTGATACCAGGGTGATTTCTCCATGATCTATGACTCAAATATATGGCATATTGTGCAATAGGATCTTACTATCAGGTCCTGAAGTTTTACCAAAAGAACTTAAAATACCTTGTAATATCTGTTGGTGTATGCAACCTCACTAGCTAACAACTGTATGTAAGCCAGTCCTGGTACTGGGCATTTTAATTTGATAGCATGTATGGAGTTTGGGACATTATTTCTTTTATGAGGCAAATGAAGGCCTTAATGACTGAATTTTAATTAGACTCATAAATTGGCAAGAATTATAAAATTGACTGAAATGGTTTACGTTCAGAGTTTGTATGACTCTTCTTCATCACAACAGCATATATACCTTCATTCCACTGGTTCCAAAATAAATTACCAACTAGCTAAGTCACATTCATCCTCTTGAGTATGATTTTGTTAAAAGAGAAAGAGTTACCAAGCCAAAGAAAATTCAGGAAGAAAGTTAAAATCAATCTGTGGGTAAATAAAGAAATCAACCAAGATTATATCCTTTGATTCAGTATACTTGACATTATGATAAAGTTAAATTATTAATTTGCTAAAAAAAGGTCAGTGTATAATGGTGGTTTTCTGTGCCTTACCCTAGAGCACCACCCCTAGTGAGGCAGTAGGTAACTGCTACGTACCTGGGAGGGTGTGGCCTGGATGGGGACCCCTTACAACTTGGGATGAGTAGTGCTTGTTTTCTTTGCTACCTCATGGTCTTGGATGCTGGAGCTGTGGATCAATGCAGAGCTCTCCTGAGAACCGTGTTGGACTGTGCCCCACCCCTCCTGAATTCGATCAGCTCATTTATTCTTGTGAGTTAAACCCGCCAAAAAATTTCTATGACCTTCAAATAGACTCCATGGAATTGTCCCATTATCAGTGGTTGATAGATAAATGGGGTGGTTCAAAATGATGAATAGGCAGAATGTAGGGATTAGTATACACTGTAAATTTTTCTCTGTGACATGGAAAAAGCAGATGCATTTCATACATTTTCTTGTACTCTGTAGATTCTGTGATATGAAGTGTAGTCTTATAATACTGATTGATCATTTGTGAGGACTAGGTTTTTGGTATCAAAAGCATCATTCATGCTTACAAAGGAGGAAAACAACAAACAGCCCTACTCATCGATGATGGTGCCTATGATTCACTACGTTGACCCAGACAGCAAGGCAGCAGTGGATGGAAAGAATATCTTGGAGGTGATCAGCACCTCTCTAATTTTACTGAGTGAAAGTATGTTTGATTTTGGAAATCTAGACAATTATGTAGGACTGATGAATTCATGGATCTGGGAAAAGAATCCATAACTATTACTTTTCTAAGCCAGAAAAATCCTTAACTGAATTTTAAATGTTTGATCTTACACACAAATCAAGGGAATTTCTCTTTGCAAAAGATGAAAATCATTACAGGAATACACAACCAATAAAACTGAAGAAGAATTATTAATCCCAGTTTCAATTACAAAGGATACATTTATATTGCAACTAGAATTCCATGGGCTCAAGAATTATTGGAGAAATGGGGAGGGATTGTAAGAGACAGAGGTTAAAAGAGTTTGCTGTTAGGATAATGTTACTTTACTAATGCCATCAGCTAGACCCATGAAACAGATCCAGACCTATAGCCAAACATTAGGTGGAGCTCAGGAAATCCTGCAGAAGACGGGGAGAAAGGATTGTAGGAGCAAGGGGGATCAAGGACACCAGAAGACAACCCATAGAATCAGCTAACCTGGGCCCATAGGGGATCACAGAAACTTGAAATGACAGTCGGGAAGCCTGTATCGGACTGACCTAGGCACTCTGCATATATGTTACAGTTTTATATCTTGATCCTGTTGTGGTACTCCTAACAGTGGGGGCAGGCATTATCTCTCTTTTACTGGCTTTTCAGACCCTGCTCCTCATACTGGGTCACCTTGCCCAGACTTAATACATGAAGAGGTATTTAGTCTTATTGTAACTTGATATATCATGTTTTGTTGATATCCATGGGATACCTATCCTTTCCTGAACAGAAATGGAGGAGTATATGGGGCAGGCTACAAAAGGGGAAGGGAAAGGACTGGGGAGAGAAGGGAGAGGGGAATTTGTGACCAGGATGTAAAATAAATAAATTAATTAAAACAATCATTAACCAATATCTCTTAGATTTTAATGTATATTACATTAATGGCAGTTACTATTAACGTAGAATGGTCATTGAAAAGAGCTAGATAAAAGAAGGCTATTGATTTTCTGTAATATTTCCTCACATTTTATCTATTGTGAGAAGTGGATTCATGGATTTAGGGCTACAGATGCAATAGCTGTCATAACAGTATGCCATGAGGAGTCATTTACTTATGCATCAAGTATTTCACAGACCCTTGAATATCCTGTGAGGCCACTTACATTTCCCCATCACTGTAGCTCCCCGAAATATGCTTACTCAAAATATAATAAAATAATTTAAAACTGCTAGTATATCTAGATACTTTTAAATCATACCAATGAAAACATGCTATGATTATCTAAATTAATTACAGATTACAGTAATAAAGCCATTTACCATTTTTTTGGAATTCCTTGTAGACTATGCTATAATTTTTATAGTCCTTGATTTTATATAATTTAAAAGACCAAAGGAAGTATATTAATGATGGACTTGCATTAATTCATCCCCGATATGATGAATTATATTGAAATTAATTACATGTTAAGTTCAAGAACATTAAATTACATTCTCATCAGATTTTAAATATTGCTTTGGGTATTTTAAATAATTATAGGAATATTAAGCTACTTTAAGTATTCACTATTCTATCATCTCCTACTAGTCACAAAGAATGATATACATTTATCTGCTCTATAATTGCTACATCAAATTTTGATATAGTTTTACATTTTGATGAGACTTTCAGTAGAAACCTAGCCACCTAACCATGTTGTCTTGCTTAAACACTTCATTGTTAACCAAAGCACATTACTGCATTTTTTTTAATACTGATGACTGAGTAATTCATGCAGATAATTAAAGAAGTACTTCAATTTTCATTACATCCTGAAGCATTCTCTCTTTTCAATCTAGATTAAGTTTAATAGAGCTATTTACATGCAGTTTTCACTGATTTAGAGTTTGGTTTGCAAATAAATTGATATCACGAAGTTTATTGACTTACTTTTAGCACATATTCCCATTTTATTGATATATTGAAATGCTGCGAGTGTTATAACTGCCTTTCATAAAGAAAGCTTCATTTTAATCAAAGGTTTCCTATTCTATTTATATAAGAGTAAAGAAAATCGAATTTAAACCATCAGTAAATGTAGAAATTATTCCCATAGAGAAGCTAAAGTGAGTCTAATTGGTCTATTCTTTGATGTTGTATAAAACTCTAGGTCTCCTAAAAGCACCATATTTTGATATAATGTGGTCAAAATTAAAATTCTCACTTTTGTATACCATTACAATGTGGTTTTTAAAAATATATGTAAAGCACACTTTTGTTATGTATGTTGTTTGATTGGGTCTTATAGTATGTCCCAAACATTTTGTGGCTATGTAAATTTGTATATCAAGGCAAAACATGACTTAAAAAGTGTTGAAATATTTGTTAATATTTGAGTAAATTTTCTTGGCATCATATTTAAGACTATGATAATTATAAAAATTCCAAATTGTGTCATCAGCTAGAGAAAAACTAAGTCATTCTCATGTGCTTAGTTATCACACCATTCACTAAAATACACCTCTTCTTTTACAAGTACACAGTATTCACTTTAGGAAGTCACTGATTTAGAATGAGATCATAACACCGATGAAATGAGATAATTAAAAATGTAATGGTAAGTAGCTTTTTGAGGTTAAACTCCAAACTATGATTCTTTAAAAATTGTTTTGCTTTGTAATTTCACACAATTATCTCATACCCTTTATTATTTTACTCATATTATTTCATCCATCCATTTCATCCATCCAACACCAAGGTAAAGTCACAAATGTGACCTTGAGTCTACTACCACTGAGTGACAGAGAAAAAAAAATTACACTATGAGCATAAATACTCCACAGGTTATATGCATGAGCAATGAGTACTCTTAACCACTGAGCCTTCTAGCCAGGCCAAAAAAGAAAGTTTTGATTATTGAATTATGATATCATGGTTAACTATTTTTCACAGCTGTTTTCTTCTTATCTATGTACTTGGGCTATTGCTAAATATTTTACAAATATTTGGATATTTGCAATTGATTCTTTTTAAATAATTTTTCTAAGATACTATTAAAACTCATATTTAATTTTAAGTAATATTTTCTCATAATTCTATGGTTGTTTACTGATCAAGAATTAGAAAGGTAAAGACAGAAAGAAGGGGCATATACTCATATATTTCCGGGCTTCTCATTTCAATAGTCAGGATTGAGAAGTTGCTTATAAAATATTATGTTAATAGAAAATAAATAAGTTTCAACTTTAATATGAATAGAATAATTTTTCTTTGTAATGTAAATCTTGAGTTCATTTCTCTAGAATATATGTTGCAAAAAAAAATTCCTTTAGAGGAAATAAACTACATCTACTCACTCCTTATAAGGTTCTAATTAAAAACAAAAAAAAAGTTTGATTCCATCAAAGTTCTCCTTAAGGAAACCGTGAGATTGTGGGACTTACTTGTAGAGCTTGGATGAGGAGTTACAGACAGGAGTATGGGTGGCTCCAAAGGCACTTCACTAGAAAGTCTTCCCACCACTTGGATAATGACTTCCTAGTGACCACCTTCATTTACTCTCCTTCCCTAGTTATCTCCAGGTTATGCAACTTTGCTCCATAGGAGACTTGAGGCCGCATGTCATTAGGGAAGAACTTCACACATCTGGGAAGAGTGGCTTGAGAATCAGTTGAGAGTTCAGTGACTCTTCCCACCCACTTTTTTTTCTTGTAAGTGCAGTCACCAGCCCGATTATGATCACTGGTAGGATAGTGCAGTGTTGTTTGAAGAATAGTCACAACAAAATAAATATGTTCCAAAATGCCTGTTTTACAAGTAGGGATTTAAATGGCTGAAGTATTTGGAATAGATTAATATCAGTGTAATACCAAGGATTAAGAGAAAAAGGTTATGCTATATTGTGATTTAAGGATATGTAATATTTCATTTTTTTAAGTAGTCAGTCTGTATCTCACATTTCAGATGTAGAAAGAATGGTCAGTCTCCTGTATTTTTAGATCTTTAATTGGAGTAACTTTTCATTTAGACATTCTGGCTTTGTGCTCTCAACATCAAGTTAAATGATGTTACCAGTCTGTCCTTGAAGATAAAATTCTTTGATATGATATGAAATAACTATTATTGGTCTTAAAGGAGTTCAGTAAATATACTTTGAATATTAGTGTCAGAGAATACAACTTGATTATTAACAAAATCATTTTTTGATAGAGCTTCCTACTACAGTGGGTAAAGTTCAAAATGATTTTATTAATTTAACACAAATGAACATCCAATGAATTCAAAGTCAGCTTCTAACAGTATATAACATTTTAATTTAAGCATTACATTTAGACTTAATTAAATGTCTTCAAACTTCTTTATAAAAGTTATCTTAGTGTGAGTGGCTGATTTACGTGATTCATTCTACCTTTTGAAGCCCTTTCAATGTTCTGTAACAAACTGCACAATTTCACTCATTACCCATTCTCCTCATAGAGAGATGATATGTATATAGCAAATTTTTATACAGTGCAGTCTTGTGATCTATGATATCAAATAGGAAATGGACATTTAATTAGACTGTTGGAGACTGCCAGAACTTGTTGAGAGTCTTTTAAAATTCTGAGTAGTCTATAAGCTTGCTGTGTTTGGCAGGCTCCACTGAATGCCTCTGTTCCCCTGCTGAGGCTGTGTCAGAAAAACCTAGGAAAAAGAGATGAGGAACTTCGTGAAATGTAAGCACCAGGTAACTCATTAGTGTTAATTTTCAATGAACTTTTCTATATTTAAGATGCAAAAGTAACAAAGCATTTGATCAAAACATTTTAATAAAAATATTTTAAAAGTGAATTAGTTAACATAGTCCAGGGATGATTTTGAGATATTTATTGACCTATGTTTTGTTTTGTTTTGTTTTTTTGTTTTTGTTGTTGTTGTTGTTTTCATGACAGCATTTCGAGACAGTGACTGTGTAGTTTTGGTGCCTGTCTGTGATCTCGCTCCTTAGACCATGCTGGCCTCACAGAGATCTGCCTGGCTCTGCCTCCTGAGAGCTAGGATTAAAGGCCTGTGCCAACACCGCTTGGCTATACCTATGGTTTTTACTAAATTTATGCGTTGCTTTTCCATCTTTATTTTCTGAGAAATATTTAAGTATCAGTATCATCTTGACATGAAATGGTTGATTATTGAGATAATTATTTTGTCTGCCTTCTGTATATAAATCAAACGTATAAAATCAGTTTCAAGGACTGAAATATACTCACTGTTAAGTATCATTCTTTAAATATATGTTACCTTTTGCAATACCACTTAAAAAATCTTGGAAAAATAAAATAAAACTATTTGAGAAAAATACATTTCCAGGAAATGAGGGGGCTAATAAGCCTTCCCTTAAAACAATGAGTCTTAAAATTTCATAATTACTTATGTGTCAGTCCATCATGCATATCAAAAATACTTAGAATCTAAAACTTTCAAACTATAAAATTTCACTTATTTAGAAGTAATATATTGAAAATAACTCTCATAATGCCAAATTAAAATATTCCTTGATAAGCAATCAAATTTTATTAAAATGGAAGATTTATACTACTCAAACTACACTAAAGAAACAAGGATACTGATAAATCAATTTTTCACTGAGAAATCCTATTTATACAATCATCAACTCTGCTTACATTTAAATTCCATCAGAATGTGATTTTTATAGCATGTGCTTGTATAATATATGAATGATAGAATATATGATGATATATACAAATAAAAGTACATATTGAACACATGAGCTTTTACTACTTATTTATTTAATACACACATACACATAAACATATATATATATATATAAAATCATAGACAGAGTAATTCATGTCTTCTACATTCTGTATAACTTAACTGCCTACATAGACTGAGTAGTATAATTAGCTTCAATTTAAACAAGGACATTTTTACTAATCAGGTGCTCACGTGGGTTTGTGACTGAGTTAACCAAATTATCCTCTGTCCCCTCCCTTCCACCAAAGTCCCTCAACATGAACACATAGATATGCTATGGAGTTCTATATGAATATTAGGATTCTGTTTTTATGTTTCAGTGAGGAATGAGATGAAAATGTTGAGTGAGACTGCTTTGAATCTGTAAATAGCTGCTGGTGGAATGGTTATGATCACAGTAGTAATTCTACCAATCTGTGGCCATGGTCTTTCCATTTTCAGTGTCTTTCCATATACTTTTTTTTTAGGAGTTGTACTTTTTAATTGTAGAAGTCTGTACATCCTTTATTTGGTGTATTTCTGGATATTTTATTTTCTTTGAGGTTATTATAAATGGAAATTTCTCCATAATCTCTTTCTCGTATGTATGATTGTGGTGTATAAAAAAAAACTATTCATTTTTGAAATTTGGTTCTCTATTCTGCCACATTGACAAAACTGTTTATGATTTCTTGGGGCTTTTTTTGGAGACATTTTGGTATCACTGGTTTTAATTTCTTATCATCTGCAAATTGGTGAAAGTGATGATCAATTTTTTAACTTTTCATAGAAATTTTGTAATATCTAGTGTATAATATATATCAACTGCAAATAAGGATCATTTGATTCTTTCTTTTCCTATTTTCTTCAAGTTCCTCTTGCCTTATTATTCCAGCTGGTGTTTCCAGCACAATATTGAAAAGGAGTCGGACTGTAGAGAGCCATGTCTTATTTTGATGGGATTGCTTCAAGATTTTCTCCATTCAGGGTTATTTTGGCTGGAGATTTTGCATACTTTTATTGTGTTGATTTATGTTCACTATGGTCCATTTTTTTTCTAGGACTTTTATTATGAAGCCATGCTGGATTTTGCCAAAGGCTATTTTCAGAATCTATCAAGATGATCATGTGATTTCTGTCTTTAAGTGCTTTTCTGTGATTTCTCACATTTATTGACTTGTGTACATTGAACCATCCCTTCACCTTATTGATAAAGCCTATTTAATCTTGAAGGATAATCTTTTTGATATATGTTTGTATACTGTTTGTAAATATTTTACTGAGCATTAATCTAAGCTTATCAGAGATATTGGCCAGTAGTTTTCTTTCTTCCTATATCTTTAACTGATTTGAGTTTGAAAGTAAGGTTGGTGTCATAGGAGTTTACATGTGCTCCAAATGTTTATATTTTTGTTTGAATAGTTTAAGAATAATTTTATGTAGATCTTTCAAAATCTTGTAGTGCTCTTCTGGATATCTAACTGGTCCTGTGTTTTTCAGCTGGAAGAAGGGATTTTATTCATTTTCAATCTCCTCATTGTTATAGGTCTGTCTGGTTATGTTGTTGAGCTCTTCTTTGTTTCCTTTTGGTGCTTCTACAATCTAAATATTCTTTATTTATTTTAGGTTTTCAGGTTAATACTGTCAGGTTATTAAAATATGTTTAGATGATATTCCATGTATCTTTAGTAACCATTGTAATGTTACCTTGGCCAGTTCTTATTCTTTTGGTTTGGGCCCCCTCTTTCTTTTAGTGCTTCGTTGGAC
Organism: Peromyscus aztecus; assembly: GCA_902168405.1. Taxonomy (NCBI): domain Eukaryota; kingdom Metazoa; phylum Chordata; class Mammalia; order Rodentia; family Cricetidae; genus Peromyscus; species Peromyscus aztecus. Next base: position 12,826 of record CABHPQ010148954.1, on the reverse strand, counting down.
CAAGAGTCAGTCTTGTTTATCTTCTAAACCAACTTTCAGTTTGATGATTCCTTGTATGGTTTCCTTTGTGTTTACCTAATTGATTTCTGCTTGTTTGTTTGATTTTGTCCTTTCTTGCTTTTAACTTGGTTTCTATATGGGTTGTTTTGCTTTTCCAAATTTTTTGAGTTGCACATTTTAGTCATTTATTTGTTATTCTTCTGAATTTTTAATGAAGGTAATTAATTCTATAAATTTCCATGACAGGATTGCTTTTAATGTGTTCCACAGGTTTGGGTGTGTTGTGATTTCATTTTTATTTAGTTCATGAATATTTTAAATTTCTTTCTTGATTTATTCTTTGGCCCATACAGTAATGAGTTGTGTCTTTTTATGAGTTTGTTTATTTACTAGAGATTTATTTGTTGTTGATTTTAAGTTTTATTAATTATGGTCAGACAGGGCATAAAAAGTAACCACATTGTTTCTGTGTTTGTAAATATAAGTTTTGGGATCCAAGATAGCAAATTTTTGAGAAGCTTTTATGTGTTACTGAGTAGAATATATTTTTTTGTTTTTATTTTAGTGTAATATCCTATTCAAATGTTAAGTCCATTTGATATATGATGTCATTTAAATTTGACACGTTGTTGCATCTTCAATATTGTAATATAATACCTGTTTATAAATAAATGTCAGTAATTATTTTTATGTATGTTGGCTACTATTCTGCTGCAATGATAATACAGCATGGCTAGGGCAGTTTATAGAAGAAGGAGTTTATTTGGACTTTTGGTTTTTGAGGAATATGAGTCTGTTATGGTAGGGAAGGAAGCATGTCAGCCAACAAAGAGCACAATAGGAGAATCAGGCAGCTGAGAACTCACATCTTGAACTGCAAACATAAAGCAAAGAATGTGAACTACATGTAGGGTCAGGACTTAAACTTTCGATGCAAATCCTCATTGACCTGCTTCCTTTAGTCTGTCTGTGTTTCCTAAATCTCCCCAAACATCATCACCAACTGGGGACCAAGAGCCAAATATTTGAGCTTTTGGAAGACATTCTAATTCAAACTACATAATAATAAGAATGTTTAAAGTTGCCAGGTGGTGGTGGCACATGCCTTTAATCCCAGCACTCAGGGAGCAGAGCCAGGCAGATCTCTGTGAGTTCAATGCCAGCCTGGTCTACAGAGTGAGATCCAGGAGGGGAAACAAAACTACACAGAGAAACCCTGTCTCTAAAAACAAACAAACAAACAAACAAACAAAAAAGAAAAGGATGTTTAAAGTTTAAAGACAGTAAATATATGCATGTATACATACCCACATACTTACACAATCATACACACATACACACACACACACACACACACACACACATGAATGGACACACTTACAAAAGAAAAAAAATGTGACTACTTGATACTTGGAATTCAGAACCTATTCACTTATTTTGATTTATTGCATTTTACTGCTTATTCATCTTAAATTACATGCCATTGTTTCCATCTTGAACAGTAATAGAGTCATCACTGTGAATGAGTTTCTCACATCAAAAGCTCTGCACCTGCTGTTTTCCATCTGCTTTCCCTGCTCTTTCACCTTACTGAGACACCTGAGAAGATCCACAATAACTCCAGTACCAGCTCCTGTTATTATGAGCTCTCCTTTCTACACACAAGGCTAAAGTAAATTTAATTTGTAAGTGGAGTAAATATTTATGATTTGCATATTCATGGAAAATTTATTGCTTTTCTTTTTTACATTTCCATTTTACATTTCAAAAATCCAAAGTTTACCTGCACATTAGAATGATTTTTTTATGAATTTTGTGTTTCTGAATTAAGACATTTAAAATTATATTTGCTCTTAGGCTACAAAAATCCAGAACACAAAACTAATTGTCAGTTTTTACAAACACTAAATTTACTTAGACTTTTTTAAGAAGACTCTATGATATATATATATAAAATATTGTAATATATATATTGTAGTCCATTTCACATTTTTACTCTTAGTTTAAAAAGTACTTATCTTCAAATTTAAATTTGTAAGTTATAATTGTTTTGAGTTCCATAGTTCATTTACTCTGGTAGCTTTTGTTGCTTTGGTAGTAAAATTGAACATCTAAAATTAATGTATTCATATTTTGGTTTTATCAATGTTTATATGGAATTACTTCAATTTAATTGCCTTTAAGGACAGCAGAGTGTAGTGATAAAGTAACAGTGCCATCAAGTCATTCTCACACTCCTTAGTCACCCAGTCATAATCATAGAATCTAAATTTATAAAACACAAAGTAGATATAAAATAAATGTATTAATATGTGCACATACTTGTGACTTAGATGTACACAATATTTTTATGTAGCCAAATTCAAAAGTGCTACTGATTTTTATTAAACTTCTATTTTTTGTCATGTAAAAGTTGCAGCTACAAAGGCAATTACAAGCCTTCAATTGATATCCTCTTGCCCATAATTGTTCAGATAGGTTTATATATGAAAGTCCTCCTTACATTTTTAACTTCTGCTTTTGTACCACTAAAAGACTCAAAATGTCAAATGCTAGCTGTCCAATATAATAAGCTTAAGAAGTATCAGATTCAAACAGCATAGATATTAATGCTGATTGCAGCCTGGGAAATCAATTATAACAGATTAGAGCAATTTATGAGGATATATACACAGGTAGATTATATTTTTAGATTGAGTTTTTAATCTTTCTTGAGAGGAGTCTCAGTATAAGATCTTCAAAGGGTTAAGATTTATCTTAGAAGAAACTCTAGAATATCACTGAATCTATTTTAACTATGTGGTTTTAGCAGCTACATATGTTTTAGGAAGTTTTGAAACACTGAAGACTTAAGTATAACTCCATGTTCCTAAAAAATAATTCTTATATAATATGACCATGGTAATGTGCAAATGTTCATAATAATGCTGAGTTAACTAGGACATCAAGCTATGTTTGTGTAGAAAAGTTTGGTTTTCACTATCAACAAACTTTGTTTTTACTCTGTTTATTAAACTGAATGCTACAGCATTAGCATCTGGGAGTTGATCATTCCATTTAGTTTTTTTTTTAAATATTGCAATCATATATTAAGCATTTGGTGTATTTGTTTTAGTTTCAATCTTCTAATGGCCGTATTTCACTATTATTGTCATTGGGTGTCTCTTTTTTAACTATGCTACTACATGGCAGGTGTGGAGGATGTAAGTTTTTGGAAGTTAAACACTTGAAGATTGAAATATAGAGAATACTAAGCTACATTATGACAAGTATCTGTGACTCTGTTTCATAAGGCAAATCTCCATGCATAAATTAGGCCAAAATCAGTTATTATTCCAGTGTTAATTGTTCCCAGAGAGGGGTAGCACTCTTGTTACTGAAGACTCCCTTGCAAATTTTTGCATATGCTGGATCTTTTGCAATGATAACTGCAAAGTTGTGTAAGGTGTGTTTACAGCCTTAACCAGCATATGAAGGTCCTTGAAGTGACTGTTCTATCCTTGGTGACATGGTTAATAAAATTTTTAACTTAATCATTGTGTGTGTGTGTGTGTGTGTGTGTGTGTGTGTGTGTGTGTGCGTGCAATGACCTTTGGATCTCTGTAGCTGCTAATTGTCTTTACCCATGCTATCCCTGTTGCTGCTAGTTGTCTTTGCTTGTGTTATCAAGGGATTTTCAAAGGAGACTTTTAACAAGGGAACTAAGGTGACTCCCACAGGGAAATTTACATGAACACAACTGTGTTTGATAATTTCATTCAGTTTGAGTACATTGAAATTAGTTGTGTAATCACTCCAGGAAATACATAACAATGTAAAATGTAGTTATAAAATCCTAAGACTTGTAGATACTACTTCTAGAGTAATAGTTCCAAACTTCAAACTGGAAGAGAAAAGGGAAGTAGCTAGGTAAATTAACATATAAAATAAGACCACATGACTCTATAGGTCAGTGGATCTCGACCTATGGGTCAAGACCTTTTGGAGGTCAGACATCCGATATTATATGTATCAGATATCTACATTACAATATATGGCAGTAGCAAGATTACAGTTAATAAGGAGCAATGAAATAATTTTATGGTTTTGGGTTACCATAATATAATTAAACATACTAAGGAATCACAGCATTAAGAAGGTTGAGAACCATTGAGTTATTTGGATCTCGAGGACACTATCAAGTTCTTGGTAAAACTTTTATTAATATTTCAAGGACTCACCAAGATTTCTGATTTCATGTTCTTTATGTGATTTTAGGATTAATTATGATTGTGCAGGATAAACATTAATATAATTCAAGTTAACAATGTTGTCATTTTCTGATAGCATCATTCCTAATGGAGTTTCAATGGTAACTTTCTCTGACACAATATTTAGAAGTTTTTTTCTGGATTTGGTTCATGTTGATAATGTTTGGTAAAATGTTGAAATAATGGAGAACAGATTCTATTCTAATATTAAATATATTTGGCTTTGCCTGAAATTTAGAACAAGGCTTTTCTCAGAAGTGCAAGGTAACTTTCTTTTTTTTAGTTTTCTTTTAGTTTGGTTGGTTGTTTACTTTTGGGCTTTTGTTATTGCTGTTGTTTTGGTTTATTTAGTCACTAATTTTTTTCTGAGCTTATAATTACATTTCTCTTTTCATTTTTTAGAGCTTTGCAGAATTTTTTAAAGAAGGTATGGCATCAGTGTGCCAACCTCAAGATGACCAAAATCAACAGCAATATTATATTTTAAGTCATCCAAGTTTATACATGTCTGAAAACATTGTGGTGTATAGCTGCAAAAGTCTGTTTATGTTTATGACATTTCATAAAGTATGGAGTTAACTCAGTTAAATTCATTATCAGGTCTCATAGTTAGCAGACACATTTAGTATTATTGCCAGTAAATTGGATATTTCTGTGATTAGAGTGATTTTACAGTATTGAGGGCTTCAAAATAACAATCAGACACATAATTTCACCCTAGGAGTATTTCTGAGAGTGCATAAGGCAGCAATATCCCAGAGGAACATGTATAATATGTTTTTATAGATTAGTTGCATGAAAACCAAATAATATTCAAAGCAATTTCAATGTTTGGGTTTTCACAATGTCTCACCTTTATTTATTTATTTATTTATTTATTTATTTATTTTACTGAACTCATCATTATGATAGATAAATTTGTATCGTGAACATGAATTTAAGCACAAACATTAATGGATAGCTTAATTTTTTCAATTTCTTGTGATAGATGTTTGAATGCTCTGCCTAGCATATCACTATTTGTCTATCCATCCATCTATCTATCCATCCGTCTATCTATCTATCTATTTGTCTGTCTGTCTGTCTGTCTATCTATCTATCAATCATCTATCTGTATCATCTATCTATCTATCTATCTATCTATCATCTATCTATCTATCTATCTGTCTATCTATCTATCTATATATCTATCTATCTATCATCTAACTATCTATCTGTATATGAAGAGTGAAAAATTATATCCAGAGGTTTAGTATGAACAGTTTTTCTTGACATTGTATCTTATCAAAATTGTCACAAAAAATAATATATTTCCACTGACTGATTAATATGTTAAAGATAGATAATAGGTACATAGATGACAGATTGTTATTTCAGCCTGTATAGTTGGAATGATTTATTTTAATTTTACTTTATTTCATATGGGTTTGCAAATATGTGTTTGTATATATGTGCATGTGTTCCATATATATATATATATATATATATATATATATATAAATATATGCCCATATTTACATGTGTGAATGGTAAGCATGAGTATATAAATGTGAGAAAACCTTGAGTGTCAGTCTTTTCTTCTACCATTTTGAGACAGACTGTGTTTTGTTCTTTTGGTTAGTTTTTGTGGTTTTTCCACTGTGCACACCCTTGAGATTTGGAATCTCCTTTCTCTGTCTCAGATTACTCCATAGTTAAGATTACAGATACCTGTACTACATGTCCAGCTATTTTATATGGTGTTATGTGAATTATAATTAAAATCTCATATTTTTACACCAAGCATTTTTAACCAGTGATCCATCTCCTTATCTTTCATTCATTTTTATTTAATATATTTTAAGATTAATTTCATGAATAAAAAATTTCATAATAAGTTTGAAACAGTTATACTCTGAGAATAATGTGAAAATAAATAGAAAAGCAATTATTTCTGTTACTTTTTCTTGTACTAAATGGAGAGCCAAATCTGTTAACTAGTGATTATTTCAGAAAAACCTATTATTTTTTAGTCAGAAAATTCACCCCTATAAATTTGTATTGTCAATTTTACACTTCAGTTTAAAAAGAGGCAAGAATTATCATAAGAAACTTGTGGAAGTTACCAGACACTGAAAAAGTTTCTACAGATAAAGTTCTAAATCCCTGCTGACTGACAGCCTCTAAGATAATATGCCAGAATAAATGTGTCCTCCAAACAACTGGACAAATCAGAAAAAAAAAAGATGACACTATCTTAAGACTAAGAAAGGAGGCTCTGTGCTGTGGGAATCCAGCAAGAAGTGAAAGGGAAGCTGGAAACTTAAGAAGCTTGAAGATACTGGAAGTCAACTGAGAGAAAAATACAAAGTATCTGCAATTGAACACTGGCTAAGTGAATAGCCCTGAGGCTGGAGAGTAATGAGCACCTGCTGATCTAGCAACAAGTGGCAATGTGCTAGTCTCATAATCAATATTTTTAGTTTTTATTGGCATATATTCAATGTACAAAACGATGGGTCTGTAGGGTCCTCATTTTTTAAGTATATCATATATTTTGGTGACTTCACTCTTATTAATGTATCCTAACAACACTATCGTAGCTCTTCTACCTTCCAAATGTCTATATTCTACTTTCATCCCATTCACTTGTGTGTGCACAAATTTCAATATTGCAGTCCTTTTTCAAATTAAACTAACCTTTTCCTAAATATCCATGTTTTACTTATTTTCTTGTAGTAGTATCGGAGAACATACATCAAGGTCTTAAATCCACTGTGAATTTACTTCTTTGTAAAGCATGTGAGACAAGAACCCAGTTTCATTCTGCTGTATGTGAATGACAAAGTTTCTCAGCAATGAATGTTTGAAAGGCTATATTGTATTATTATATTTTCTGTGTCTATTTGTGACATTGTTAGCAAAAATAAAAGGTCTGTAGCAGTGTGTAATTATGTCAAGGATTTTTATTCCATTTCTCTGCGTATATGATTGTGTTCTTATTCCCTGAGGTTTATGTTGCCCTGGCATTGAAGTACATTGTGTAAATCACATATTATAATACCCACAACCTGGTTCTTCAGTTCATAATTACTTTGGCTGTTTTGGGGTGTTTATTGTTGAGGCAGGTAAGGCCGGAAGCAATGGGCTATGCCTTAAGCAAACAAAGAGATGTGGCATGCACAGAGAGCACTTTGGCCAGAGGAAACCTGACCCATAAACTCCAAACTGGAAGGTGATGATGTGCAGCCCCAGAGTCAACCAAAAATGCCACAGTAGCTAGGAGAAGAGTCCATCAAAAATCCACATATATAAAACTCAGCCCTTTGTTTAATAAATGAGAGCTTGCTGGCAACCTTCCAGAGTCTATGTCATTGACTCTGCATCTACCCACCCTCTGCCCCAAGTTCAGAGACAGTGAGACTCCAGCTGGAGAGACAGCAACATATCGTTCCATATAAAACTTAGTTATTTCCTATTTTTAAAGAAGGACACAGAAAAATAGATGTGAATTACATTGAATCAGTATATTACTTCATGTGATATGGCTACATTCTTAGTATTAATTCTGCTAAAATGTGAGAATAGAATTTGGAATATCCTATCTTCAAGTATAGTGTGAAATTTTTATCTTTCCTTTGGTAAAGTATTTTAATTTTACAGTTGTCACCTCCTTTCTTATATTTTCCCTACATATTTTATTATAGTATTATTTACTTACTTAGATTATTGTAAGGTTGCAGCTTTGATTCTATTTTTCATTATGTTTAGACATTAATATATAGAAGTCTCCAGAATGATTCTTATCTCTCTTATAGAAAATGCACTGCAAAACTATTCATATGATTGAAGAGTTTTGGAAAACAAATATCATCTAGATATCACTAATAGAAAAACAAGGTAAAATAATATAGTAATATTTTCATTTAAAGTACTAATTAATTATTATAATAAAAAAATTTAAAGAACATTCATTCATTTATGTTTATGTGTATACATTTTTCTCTGTGTGCAATGGTATATGTGAATAAAAAAATAAGTAATCAATTTTGGAGTCAAGACTCTATCCACAGAGCCAAAGTTGCCCTTAATTTAATCTTATTAATGTTATAGCTATGTTGAGATCCTCCATGAAAGTAAAATCTGACATACATGAAGATGTAAAGACTCAAAATAAAAAATAATATTGGCAAAAAAGAAATATGTTATCAAAATATAGAAATGACATTTAAGTGTTGTATGAAGCATATATAGTGCTAGAAATAATTGAAAATAGTAAAATTTTAATGAATATTTAAATGATCAGAGCAGGTTTTGAATGATGTGTTGGCTCTTTCATGATTTTCTATAAATTTTAATGAAAACAGACTCCTAAAATCAAACTTTATTATTACTGAGTGAAAAGTATTCACTTGAGAAAAGTGAAATGCACATAAGGAAATCAAAACCATTGCTATTCATATGCATCATATACACTATAAAAATTATTAACAGAGTAAAATTAACTAGTAAGTGGAGCTAGAATTATTGATATCCGAATATTATCAAAGAATCATAAATGAAGTACTACTTCATTTCATAAGGCAACTCATACAGTTGTAACTGTAACCTTGTATTATCTTATTGAATTGTGTATGTCATTGGAGAAGTAATGTAAATCTAGTAGTTCAAAAGAAGCAAGAAAATCTATAATAAAGATTACTATCACCAAATTCTGTTTCCTATTTTTTCCTTCCAAAAATCTTCATCAATTTTACCATCAATATATTTTGCAGGGATGAGGACACCTTCCTATATTTTATTCCTGTCCAGTAGGATTATCATTATAAAAAGAGGAAGAAAAATAAATAATAAGAATGGAACTGAACTCCTCACATTTTGGCGGCTGTAGAGAAAGAGAGCATTCAAGGTCAGCCTAAGCTACCTAGTGAGACTCTATTTCACTAATCAATAAAACAAGCAATATATCTAATGAATAACTAAATGCCATAAGATATTAGATGAATATTACTATAGAAAAAAATTAAATCATAAAGCAAATGAAAAATGGTAATAGAAGACAGAGAGAAAACATTTTGAATAGATAGGTCAGTAGCCAAGAACTCAGTAAAACATTGACATTTGAACTAACTTTTAAAAAAAAATCATACAATTGGTTATTATTCAGAAAGTACCATATGAAATCACTGTAAAGGTGCCCAGCTGAGAGAAAGCTTACAATATTCCAAGGTCAATAGAGCTATATGTATATAGGATAGTCAACAGTGGTAAAGTTGTAAAAAAAGTTGACATCAGAGAGATAGTGCTGGAAATTATTTTCTTTGGGGGCTCTTTTGAAAACAGCAAGCACAATGGCATTACTGACCTTGAAATGGACACTGAAAAATGATGTCCAGCACATGTGGAAAAGCAATCTGTGCTATAGTTTGGATTGCTTCAATGTACTTTCATATTGCATCTTGACTGAAAATGGACTCAAATTATTTGGGATTGAACAACTGGGAGGTTAGGATTGACCTTACGTGAGCTCTGAAAGCTGTAAGTAAAAAAAGTATTGACATAAAATTTGGATATGAACTTTACTTAAGTTTTACACCTTACATTCAGTTACCAATTAGACAGCTAAATTGAAATGCACTGTAATCCTTTGGAATTTGAGAAAATCTTTATGATAGCAGATAAACTCCAGTATGCTGGGCTTAGAGTTTCTATTTATTTCATGGGAATTGAAAAATTGCTAAGTAGGTGCTTATAAACAGAAATAACGGAGGCTTAGGATGCAAACCATGGGAGAATGGTAAAATTAATAACATGCAAATCCTTGTTCAAAGAGCAGGGCATTGATTTTCAGATTTATGAACTTGCAGCACTTCTTAGTGATGAATGTTAACCGTGAGATGGGATGGCAAGTGTAGAGTTAGTTGAAGTCAATTATTTCATGAAGACAATCAATGTATCAATGCAGCATTCACAGGAAGTCTGAAGTGAGTCCTTATGGAACTCTCTGAACTGTAAATAAAATCTCCAAAAATGATTGTCATTTTCACTTGTTTTTTTTTTTTAATTTGAAAAATAGAAGTGAATAGAAAAGAACTCTGTTGGGTTATTTTAATTATCACCTTGACCACATTAAAAAGTACCAACGAATCAAGTCTCTAGATATGTCTTTGAGAGGTTATCTAGATTCCATTAACTGCATTGGGCATTTTCATCATAAATATGAGTTGTACCACTCCATGTACTGGCGTCATGGGTTGAATAAAATGAAGAAAGCAGTTCATGAGCATTAATCACTCACGGATTTCTGGTTGTAGATTCAGCTTGGCTCACACTCCTGTCAATTCTACCATATATCTACATTTTACATGTTTAACCTATATAATTGAAAATATGAAAATGGGGATATAAAGATAACACATCTAATGATAACTTCAAGGGAATTTGCAGTCCTGTTATTCAAATAAGAATGATGATTTCATAATCATCACTGACAGGGTCTTCACAGAGATTTAGATCTTTGATAATATAATTTATGTGATACAAAGAAAACTGTGTCATATATGAAAGTGGTATGAAAATACCTTTCCAATTATATAGATGTTGAAAAAAGATGATAATGACGTTTTAAATAAGTCAAAACTAGAAACAATATAGAGAAGAAAAAAAAAGAAAATGGAAATGTAATAGGAACTTCACACTTAGAAGTTATACACATAGCAGTTAAGCCTGCAGTGTCAGATGGGGTGATTAAAACTGCAGTATTCTGGATAGTTTGGAATGGTGTAGGTCAAAAAATCTAGTTACCTTATATTGGAACGATTTTAGCCATGCTCCCAACATACCCCTGAAAAAAGCTGTTTGTTACTCACATCTGTGTAAGAATTAATCTATTAAAAATCTACCGAAGTTCATTAACTTGACAGACTATTAACTTCTGCCAACCCTAATGCTAAGGATATCATCTGATAGTGTCATAGGCCTATAGAAAAGCTTTCCGCATTTTACTGCAACATCCACTCAAATGAACTCACCAATGCATTTCAAACAGGCCTTGATTCATGGGTTTCTTTGTTCTGTAAAACTACATACTGCGTGAAATTGCTTCCAATTTTAAACATGAAATTTGAAGTAAACTATGTCTGTGTTCCCAGGACATAGTCACTCAAAATGGCTCCTTTTAGGGAAGATGAGAAGTGAGGTTTTGCATTGATTATATAATATTACATGTTTATATACAAGTAGTCTAAAAATTATGGTGAGGTTATGGCCATATAAGTTAATGATTTATCTGTTTAAATGTATGTAGACTATATATATATATATATATATATATATATATATATATATATATATATTTAATGTACTTATAAAATATAACAACTCAGTATGCTATAACAATGATAATTTATGTAATAATTTCTTTCTTCTCTCTTTTTTTTATTTCATAATTCGTTGTTCATTTGTTGTGATATTTTGTATCCCAACCCAGCATCAAATTTATGCTTCCTCTGTTTTGGCCTCTGCAATGCCTTTTCTACAGGTGTAAACTGCTCACATGTTTGGCCTGCTTCTATTTTCTACCTCAGTAACAGTAAGTCAAGGCAAGAGAACAAGCAGACCTTAACACATTTCCTAACTCTTCTACCAACACTATACCTAACATTACAACCCATATACTTTCTCTAGACAGAATTGTAAATGTAATCAAGATTCCCATCATGTTCACTCTCTTCAATAAATTCCATCAATTGCCCGTCTTTAGTGCATTTTAAAGTCATAGATAAATTATTTTGATGTAAACCTGCCCTCCAAAATCTGGCTTCTGTAATCACTCACACAATTCATTTAGTTTAACATTTAAAACTAAGCAGAGAATTTAGATCTTATCTAATTCTCATTTTTCATGACCCCAAAGAAGACACTCTTGATATGTGCTTCAGATAACTGCCAATTTATCACTGAAAATAGTAGACTCTACTATTTGATATGACTATATTTAACACAGACATCACATATAATATAACTACTTGACATTAAAGTATTTCCAAATATATTCACAATAAAAATTGTGTATTTTTCTTGTAGTAGATTTTGTTCAATTCCTATAAAAAATAAATACCAAATAATGAATCAGCTAACTTTCAACAGATTTCCTGTGAATATTAAAGACTACAACAACTTCTAAGTCTAAATATTGCCAGTCATATTAGTCTGAGATATGATAAGACAACTTACATATGCAGCACTTGATATTTTAGTCATAAGATCCAAGTACTAATAACATTATTTTTTAATTTAAATGACAAGAGATATATTGCTATTATATAAATACGTTTTATATATGTATATAACATGTAATGTATAATAAATAGTGTATAAGATTGATAGATATAAACAAAGGGATGTAGTAGTTACATAGCATCTTCATATAAATAAAGCCTTCACATATCAATCACCATATTATTAAATTACTATATTCTAGTCTTCTCTATTAGCAACAATATTATAAATATTTAACATTTGATAGAACTAATCTATTCATATATTTTACAAAAAAGTAATCAGTGTATTTAACAGAACTTTAATTTTTTTTTTTT
>CABHPQ010148952.1:0-21045 GCA_902168405.1 Peromyscus aztecus | reverse complement strand
TGGGTTGAGCAGTAGCTTGCATACATTAATCCATTCCTCTCAGCTTATTGAATATGCATGCAGTGTGACCAGCCATCTCATTGGCAGTACTGTGATTTCCCCCACAATAATGACCTAAAATCCAGAATTGTGAGCTAAAACAAATTGTTTCTCCATGAAGTCCTTTTGGTCATGGTATTAAAGCATTCTTCCAAGTGCTGGCTTACTACAGCAATCAATTTAGTGTCATTTTTCCACATAGGATTAACATATCTGACCGCTTCTAAGGGAAAAGAAGAGGACATTGATGAGACATCGCCAAGTCACATGTTATTTGACCAGTATCTAGAATGAATAAATGAAGGAACACCAATTGAATGAATGAAATAATGCAATGAAGTACTTGAATGCATCCACTCTGTATAGTGAATAATAGCATATTTGAATTTGAACAGAAATTGTGTGAAAATGAAAGGGAATCTCAGTAATCATAAATTCCTAAGTAGCACATGTTAAAATGTCAAGAAAGAAATCTTAAGCTACAAAGATTATGCTAAGGGATTTTGACAATTTGAACTTGTTTAGATGATGTTTTTTTGTTTTTTTGTTTTTTGTTATCACTTTGAGTTTTTTGTACATTGCGCTTTGAAGATATCTATCTCCTCCCATGGCTCCTCTTAGTTTCACTCACCACCCTCCCCCAATTTTTTTTTGTTTTTTTCTTTTCTTTTTCATTTTTTGTAGATGTAATTCTAAATGGTCTTATTAAACAAGAAACACAGAGCCAAATAAAGAGTTAAAAGCCCAGAGATTGAGTAGTAGCCAAGAGCTAAGACCACCTTATCTTACCACTCATTGCTGTTTTTCCCTTGAGAGAGAGAGACCTTCTTCCTGTGTCCTTTTTTTATCGCCTTTCTGTTCTGCCTTCTCATTGATTCTAAACTCAACCACATGACTTCCTCATCACTGCCTGTCTATACAGACCTCCAGGTCTCTATGGTTCATACTGAGATTAAAGGTTGGGGTCACCGCTTGGCTGTGTCCTTAAACACACAGAGATTCTGCCTGCCATGTGATCAGATTAAGGGTGTGTGCCATCACCGCCGGATTTTGCTAAATGGCTTGCTCTTAGCTCTGATCCCCAGGCAACTTTATTAACATACAAATAAAATCACATTTCAGCACAAATGAAATAGCACCATAATTTGTCTTCCTTCCTTCCTTCCTTCCTCTCTCTCTCTCTCTCTCTCTCTCTCTCTCTCTTTCTTTCTTTCTTTTTCCTTCTTAACACATCAAGTCCAGTTTGTGACCTTCTAGTGGAAAATGGTTGACTTACCAGGGACAGCATTCTTTATAAAACTGACTCTCCCTCCTCTAGAGGCTATCAATTACCAGTAGTTACTAGCTACAGATGAGACTTCATATCTACCTCACTTATCCATGCTGGGCTTTGGTCTGGATTAAGCTTATATGGGATTTGTTCATGCTGTCATAATCCCTGGGGTAATTTACATGTGCAGCTGATGTTTTGTTGTGTTCAGAGGACAATATTTCTTATTCATTTACTACCCCTGGCTCTTGAAGTCTTTCTACTCTCTTTTCCACAAGTCTTTGGAGGAGGGATTATGATATAGATGCCCCCCCCTTTTTTAGGGCTGAATGTTCTGAAATCTCCTGTTATCTCACCTTGGGCACTTGCAGGTCTCCACTGACCACCATCTACTGCAAATGGAAGCTTCTCTGATACAGGGTTAAAAGATACATTATTCATGGATATAAAGATAGATCATTAGAAGATAATTTAATACTATGTCCATATAGCAGAATAATAATAGTATGTTCTCCACCTAAGGCCTATGACCTGTCTAACCATAAGTTGTTGGTCCGACAATGGAGCCAGGTGATAAGATAAAAAGGTAGATTATTGAATCTACTTTTAAAAGGCAACCACTAGTTTTAAATATTTTACATTGGATTGGATTTGTATATTGTATACAAATTATATATATATATATATAGATACAAATTTGAGATTATTTTGTTAGAAAATACTGTACATATATTTCTAATCTTACTTAAGGTATTGTACCTATACAACTCATTTAACAATGTGGTGCAAATTAGTATGCCTTGAAAGGCATAAGAACTGAAAGTTAGTAATTAGTCATTACAATAGAACTTTTAATCATATTAGGTATGTTCTCAAGGTCAAACAAAGATATATTTTAGATATACAGGTCATCTTCAGACACTTCAGGGATCTTTAGAATATGGCATTTAAAGTGTTTTAATAACAGATTTTTTTATGACAATGAGACATATCTGCTCACAGCAGTACCAATCTACTTCAGAGAAAATGATGGTCACTGAAGAAGCTCCATATAGAGTTTACTTTCTTTGTGGCAAAAGTTAGCCACTGGGCAAGAAAGTGCCCTTGCCTTGACTGCTGACAGTATGCTGTCCAAAATGGGCAAGCAGGATACAAAAGAAAGGACTGCCAATCCTTGCCAAGACAAGATAGGAAGCCCTTTAGAACATCCTCCTTCACAGATGAGTCTGTCAGATATGCTAGCCCTGTAGGCTGAAAATGGATGCCCCAAGACTGGGAAGAAATCTTGGGTGACTATTCAGGCAGCCAGCCGTTTCTGTCATTTCTCACATTTTTTGGAAGTCACCTGTTTATACTTCCTGCTTACTCAGTTAATGTTTTTTCTTTCTTGAATCTCTGAGGGAGTTAGATAGTTAGAGTTATAGTTTTCCTTGTTAACAAATTCAGAAAAGAAACTCATGAAAGAGGTGTAAAGTGTATAAATTTGAAAGACATCAAAAGATAGTTTTTGATTGGTACTAGAAGTTAGGGTAGAACATGAATTAGGTACAACATTTTGGACTCACAAAGATAGCATAAATAATGGCTTTTTAAAAAAATTTGTCAAATGTTAATTGACTGGACATTGTTAATGTAATTCTTGACTCTATATTGTATATACTTATTGTACTTATTATATATCATTTTTCTTATAATAATTATAAACTTCTTTTCTTATATTAGACAAATAAGGGGAATGTGGTAATATATTGTATACCCCAATATATTTGTACCATAATAAAACTTATCTGGGCATCAGAGGACAGAGTCATCCACTAGATTAGACACAGAGGCCAGTGAGGACACACATCTTTAATCCTATCACTCAGGAGACAGAGATTGGACTGAATCTCTGTGAGTTCAAGGCCACACTGGGAACAGAGCCAGGAAGTGGTGGCACACACATTTAATTCCAACACTTGAGATCTCATGCTTTTGCTTGGGAGGCACACATGCTTTTAATCCCAGGAAGTGATGTCAGGGCAGAGAAAGGTATATAAGGCACGAGGAAACAGGAACTCATGCTCTTGAGGCTGAGGATCTCATAGGGGTAAGAACTAGTGGCTTACCCTCTGCCTCTCTGATTTTTCAGCTTTCACCTCAATATCTGGTTCTGGTTTTTTTTTTTTATTACGACTTTTCAGCAATTCATGTTATAGTCAGAGATAGGTTTCATCTTGCAGTGTGGGACTTAAATCCAATCAGAAGTTAGTTGGTGCCTCACATGCTGTTTGTGCCACTATGGCACTAGTGGGCATATCTTACCAGGCCAGGCATTATTGTAGCTTGCAGGCTTATAGATTGGTAAAACTATTGATTTGTTTTCTCTTCCAGTAGTGTAAAAAGCAACTTCAAGCTCTTTAGTAGCTATCTAATTGGGATGTAGCTTCCAGGTCAGTAGCAGCATAAAGAATCCATGTTCTATGGCTCAATAAGTTCTTACCTTCAAGTTCTGAAGAATTATGAATAGCATTGGGAATAGCCTGTATTAAATTAATTTTAAAGAATGATTTGTCATAAATATGAGAGATGGCTTAATTCAAGATCATTATCCTATAAATATTTTTTGTGTGAATCACTTTAAAGATACTTTATTTTTAGTTAAAATTTAATTACATGATTTTCCTACTCTGTCTCCTCCCTCCATCTCCTCCTATGTGCCCCTATCCCCTAATCTCTCTAATTTCCATAGCCTCTTTTCTTTTATTATTCTACATATCTATATATTCATTATATATACATATGTTTTCTATATAGATATATAAATATATAAATATTTGTGTAAACAATCTGCTGATTCTGTTTAGTGCTACTAATTACTTTCATGTATATGTTTCCAGGGCTGACCACTTGGTATGGGATAGCCAGTTAGGGAGCTCTTCCCTGGGGAAAACTAATTCTCCCTCTCTCAGAAGTCCTTGGTTGACTGTAGTTCTTCATGTATGGCTAGAGTCCTGTGAGATTTCCCATCCCACAGTGCCATGTTCACTAGTGCTTGCATCATTCAGGTTTTGTTCAGACAGCCACATTGTTGAAATTTCAGGTATGCAGCTTGCCTACCATATCTAGAAAACAGTCACATGTTAGATGTCCTGGTACTCTGGCTTTTGCAATCTTTTTACCACCCCCCGCTTCTGAGATGTTATCTGAGTCTTAGGTGTAGCGGTTGTGTTGTAGATATATTAATTGGGGTGGGTGCTTCACAATCAGATGTTCTCTGCAGTTTATCCTGTTGTGGCTTTCTGTGGTAGTCTCTCTTTGTTGCAAAGCAAAGCTTCTTTCATGAGGAGTGAGAGGTACACTTTATTTATAGATATAAGGATAAGCACTTAGAATGCAGTTAAGAACAAGACTGGTTTATAACAGTGGAAAGTAGATTCTCCTCTCAGATCCAAGACCTCCCTATTCCTGGATACTTGCCTAGATTTCTCTTACTTGGCATGATTTCCCTCCTGTTGAGTGGACCTTAAGTCCAATTAGACTGCTGTTGGTTACCACCAAGAAACAAATGCCACTGTTGTACCTTCAGGGATATGTTACCATTCTGGTCATTGTTTTGGTTCATAGACACTACTGTTTGGTAAGACAATTAATGTATTCCTCCTTTGGCACCTTGTATAATACTTTCCAGTACTGTGAAAGCTAGTTCTTGGGTTGGAGGGTTTCAGGTACAATCCAGCTTGATTCCTTCACGTCCTGTGTCTGAAGTACATAGTGTCCTTAGCAATGGGGATTTAACTTCAATCTCTGGAAGGCAACCAAGGACATCAACAATAGCCTGTACCATTTTGGGAGTCTCTTGGAGTCTCCTGACAAATCACTCAAAATGAGATTTCTTGTAACTGGTTCTGGGGTATTACTTAGTCTGTGACACTTTGGGGGTCACCCCAAGTGTTGTAATTTCATTCAAACTATATATGCATCTCTATATACATATACTTATATGTGTTATATATAATTTGGGGGTAAATATAAAGTATGATTCTCTGTGACTTTTTAAAGCATCCTTCATGATTTTCCCCCTTTCTTCCTTCTCCTTCTGTCTTGTCCTCCCTTCCCTCTCCCCAATTAGAGGCTTGCCCCTTCTCATTCACCTGTATCCTGCTGTTCCCCTCTCTAGATCTCCCTTCCCCACACCATGGTCCCATTTTTGCTTTCTTGGTTTCTGCGATTTCTCCTTGTTATCTACTTATATCTGAAGCTTTGGCGCTAGGAACCATAGGTGAGAACGACATGCGGAGTTTGTTTCTCTCAATGTGGGTTCCCTCAATAAAATTTATTGAATATGTGTTCCAATCCATGCTTAATGAAAGGAATATTTTTGTGTGTCTTCTACCTTATGATAGATATTATTTAAAAGCCCCTTATATAGATGAGAAAATGAGGGCCAAAGAAGTCTATTTTTTTGCCTAAAAAAAAATGGCTGAGTTTTAAAGAAAGTTTTGGTGTGCTTTTGTTAGATAAGATTTTTTAAATGTGATATCTTTTTAAGTCACTTTGTATGCTGGTTATTAAGTGTAGCAGTTATTTTAAAATCAATAAGCTTAACTTTGAGAAATTGCACCCTAAAAAGTCAGTCTTTTATTGGTAATTCTCTTTCCTCTGGTTGCTACAAATCCTGCTCTCCCCTATGTTCAGGACTCGATTCTAATTCTACCTTCCCAACAGGGTCTTCTTTGAATTCCTCCTTCCACTTCACTCCTCATTCTTGGCTTTATCATTCTCCCATGAGCATATCTGATTTTTTCATAGTACTTATCACCTTTTCACTTGCTTTATAATTTACTTATTTTATCATGTGACTTTTGCTTCTATAGTGTAAGGTTAACTACGCTAAGCACCCTGGGCTACTGTATACACTAAAGTGGAAGAATTAGAATCATGCCTCCACTAATTAACTAGTGGAGAAATGCACTTACAAGTGTGCTGTGACTGTACTGGAGAATAGAAAGTCAAAAGTCTGGATGCTAGGGGATTTACTCCTCAGTAAGCAATAATGTATCAAATCAGTACAGTGACTGCTTGGGAAGTGAAATGGTTAGTCTGAATTGTCAACTTTCCACAATCTAGAATCACTTGAGGAATGATCTAGATCAGGTTGATCTGAGGGTGTGTAGGTGTGTGTGTAGGAGGGTATTTTGATTGTTTCTTGACTTATCCCATTGTGGGTAGCACCATTCCCTCGACTGGACCCTGAACTGTATAGAGTAGAGAAACGTAGCAGATAGGCCAGTTGGTGAGCAGGCAGCATGGGCCATCGGTTTTTCTCTGATCTTGACTTTCATATACAGTGACAATCTTCTTGAGTCTCTGGGTTGACTTCCCATGATGCAGTGAAACCTGATAATTGTAAACAAAGCACACCCTTCCTCTCTGAAGTTGCCTTTGGACATGGCATTTTATCTCAGCGACAGAAATGAAACCAGAGCAGGAAGATAAAACTAGGATGGGAGCTGGAGACATACCAGGAGGGCATTTAAAGAACAAATAGGATTTTAGTATAAATTCGGGCCTTTGTTTTCATATGGCACCCAGAAACACCAAAGCTGAGATGAGTAAGAAGTTTGGTTAGCTAAGAACAGTTCTGCCTATGTTCTGAACCTCTCTTTCTTACTCCCCTCCCCTCCCCTCTCACAAAAGCACACCTTTACCCTGCAAAGAAAAGCTAAATGCACATACAATAACAATATTGCACACTCGAACATTTTATCTATATTTTACATTTTTATGATGCCTTTAATAAGGAAAGACCATCCTGCCCGAGAAAGACATAGTTGTTGAAACCTGGAGAGTTCCTTTGTTTGATGATAAAGTTAATCATCAAACATATATTTTATTCTGTAGTAATAATATCATTAATATACTTCTATTTTAGTGATGTTATATTCTCTATGTTTTGTTTTCTTTTTCCTCACCTTTACTAACTTAGGTTTGTGAACTTTGTTTATTTTTTTCTTTTACTTTCATTATTTATTAAAATAAAAAAAACACCTCATTTCTCTCCATTCCCTTTCTTTCCTCCATTTCTTCCACATCCTCATCCTAGCCGCCGCCCCTGTCCCCTCCCCCAACTCCTGGACTCCTTCTGCCTAACTGTTATTGTTATACACACAGATTCTTATGCACCAATATATAAACAAAACCTACTATGTTCATTCAGTGTTACATTTACATGCTATCTGACCACTTGATAGAACCTATTAGCATCCTCCTCCTTGGGAGAATACTACTTCTATTGCCCTCAGAATCTCTTTGTCTAGGGGTGGGGCTCTGTGAGTTTTTCCCCTTCCATGTTAGCATGTCTATTGGCTTTGTGTATGCTCAGGTCTTGTTTAGATTACCATATTGTTGAGGTATAGTGGGTGAAGCTTGCCTCTTCTTCAATGTTCCCCGAGCAGGAGTTGTTCTTTAGATGTGTTAGGGCTTGGCACCCCATGGTCAATTGTTCTTTGCATTTGTGGTTTTCTGTAACTGTCTGTTGAAAAGAAAAGCCTACTTTGGTGAGACTTGGGCTCTGCACTTATCTGTGGATATAAGAGTGGGTATTTAGAATGTAATTAGGAATTATGTTGGTTTAATAAAGTAGAAGCAGTAGATTATCCTCTAAGATCCATGCCCTCTCTAGCCCTGGGTAGTTAGATAGATTTTCAGTATCAAGCATGATTTCCCTCTTGCTTAGTGAGCCTTAAGTCCAATTAGACAGCTGTTGGTTACTGCCACGATATGACTGATACTATTGCACTCTTGGGGATATCTTGCCATGCTGGTACTTGTTGTGGTTCATAGGCACCACAGCTAGGTAGAGCTATTGGTTATTTTCTTCCCTTAGTAGCTTGCATAGATCTTCTGGTTCTATGAAAGGTAGTCCTCAGAAAGAATGCTTTTAGGCCAGACCCAGATAAAATCTTTTGAGTCCTGTGTTTGAAGTGCATGGTGTCTTCAGCACTTTCAACAATCAAGGATAATGGCCTTTATTGTTTGAGGAGTCTTTTGGATTCCCCTGACCAAAAACTTGAAAAATGGTTTCTCATGCCTGGATGTGGGTTTTTATTAGATAGTCTGTGGCTCTTGTCAGCTCAAATGCCGTAACTTTATTTAAATTATATATGAACATGTATATATTCATATGTGTACACATGACTATGTATATATTACACTCATATATACATCTGATTACATCATACACACACACATATATATATTATGTAATTTTTGATAAATGAAAAATAATGTTACTCCTGATGGCCTTGTCAAAACTTATTAGTGTTAATTTTCCCTCTGCTTTCTTCTCCTTCTTTATTGACCTCCCTTTTACCTTCCCTAATTAAAGCACCTCCTATTCTCTCCATTTTCCTTCCTATTGTTTGTTTCCTAATGCTCTTCTCTCTAGAGCTTCCCCTCACCATGGGGCTGTTTTACTGTCCTGGTTTCAGCTTGTACATTCACATCTGAAGATTTGGAGCTAGAAACCATGGATAAGAGAAAATATTTGTTGTCTTTCTGAGTCTAGATTATCTCACTTAATATAATTTTTTCTAGTTCTATCCATTTGTCTACAAGTTTCATTTTTCTTGTAGCTGAATAGTATTTGAATTTCCCTATGTAGCTCAGGCCTTGACTTCAACATGTAGCCCAGGCTCATTTTTCTTTTTATTAACATGTTTTCCTTTATTTTACATACCTACACAGTTTCCCCTCCCTTCTTCTCTCCTTCTGTTCCCTCCCCCGACTCCCATCTCCCTCCCTCCTCATACTTCCACTCCTCTGTCTCCATTCAGAAAGGCCAGGCTTCCCATGGTTTGAACAAGCATGGCACATCAAGTTGAGGCAAGACTGAGCCCCTGTATAAAGGCTGAGCAAGGTAATCCAGCATGGGAAATAGCTTCCCAAAAGCCATCTAAGCACCAGGGACAAGTCCTGATCTAGCTGCTAGGAGCCTAACAAATAGATCAAGCTACACAACTGTCATACACATGCAGATGGCCTAGGTCGGTCCCATACAGGCTCCCTAACTGTTGGTCCAGAGTCCATGTGCTCTCAGGAGCTCAGGTCAGCTGTCTCTGTGGGTTCCTGCATCATGACCTTGACATCCCTGGCTTGTACAATCCCTCCTTTGTACAAGGACTCCCTAGTGCCAGGGAAACTCCCAGGAATCCACAAGGATGACCCCAGCTAAGCTCTCTAGTAATAGTAGGGAGGGTGCCTGAACTGGCCATCTACTGTAATCAGATTGGTGACTACCCTAATTGTCATCACAGAGCCTTTATCCAGTAACGGATAGAAGCAGCTGCAGAGATCCACAGCCAGGCTGGTTTTTAATCCTTAGTCTTTTTGCTTGAGCTTACCACATCTTGATAGTATTCTTCTTTTAGAACAATGCATCCTGTAAACGACTTGTTAAACTTTTAGAACATATGCTTACAGGACAATCTTTTTTTTTTATTTTAGAAGTTTCACTGGTTTATCTTTCCAATAACATAATACATTTTGTTTAATTTATTTATTAAAAGTAACATAACAGATAGTCAAATAAGATATTCTATAGGGTTGAAATGGAACTGTGGTCTACTACTTAAATACTTCAGTTATATAATAGATAATTGAAAGAAATTATAATTTTCTAATCTACTAATAATTAGTAAGACTAATGAAAACCAAATTACATTGTAAAAACTGATAAAACTTATCATTACTGACAATAAAATACATCTTTAAAGTTAAAATAAAAATTAACTATATAAAGTAGCAAAGTTAATATATGTTCAATCATAAATATAATTTTTATATGCAGAAGAAAATAATATATACACATTTTGAACTACATGCAGAAATATAATTTCTAGACTTCTTACTCTCATTTATTTAAAAAATTTCCATAATTTGACATGACATGTAAAAAGTACCTTGGTGAAATATTAAAAAATGTGAATTCAAATAGTATAATGTATCACATTAATATAAAAGAATAAGCTAAAATGAATTGAATTTATTATACTAGGATGTTTATAAGATGCATGCTTCAAAGAAATCTGATAGGCAAACAAGGAAGATAGCTAATATTTCATTCAGGTTAGTAATAAAAAATGTAAAATACATGAAAGTAGGCTTAATAAGAGATATGCAAGCTGTATTCATGCAACTAACTAAAGGAATTGCAACCTACCTAAGGCTTAAAAATTAGAGTGATTTTTTAATGTAAAAATGGAATATATAATATTCCATCACACTTTGGCTGAAACTCTCAATGAATATATATGAAACAGAGAACACTTAAAAATGTTTTCAGCTGTGCTTACCAATTTTCATAGCCTTTGTTCTGTTTAATTTAAGAATTTGCATTATGTACAATGTTGACACTCACAGTGTTTTCTCTCTGACCCGTTTGGCATTTTCCTTTCTTTATTCTTTCCATTGTTTTCCTGCATTTCTCATTGTAATTTTAAAAGTTTACAATAATTACTCTAATCATTCCACTGCAGATTTCTCATGTGTTAAAATACCTTACCATCTCTTGTTTAATGGTGCCGGTGTCATTTTTTACTTATTTAAAATAGATTTTTGAGGATCCTCAAAGGTTTAATACATAATGTGAAAAATCTTTTCAAATCTTTTCATTCTCACCTACCCTTGAATGGTTGTTATCTTATGCTATAGAATGTTTTCTTGTTTCCAAATTGACATCGGCTTTAAGCTTGACTTTGCACAGATGTCAGGATAAACCCTGTTTGTTTTCTGTGTCTTTGTTCATTTATATCAGGTGACTCTGCCTCTGATGTAGTGTAATAACAGTAAGATATTGACATTATGAAAGTCCTTTATAATCTTTTTCCAATTTCCTTCAGCATTATTTTAACCAGTGTCTCAGACTAGTTGGCAAGGCCCTCAAACCCCCTGCTGAGAATACTAACTAGACTGGAGTGGTCTTACCTGCAAAATGATAAATCCACTATTGGGTTGATCAAGAAATATGTGGACAGGACAGTGCAAAATGCAGCTTTCAGCAAAGAAATTGTCAATAAATAATTCATTCACCAGATAGACTTTAAAAATTTATAGAAGTTAAAATTCAGGAATATTTGAATGATAATACACGCAGAGAAAATTCAGTGACAATTGTTTTGATAAAAAAATATGAAGTCACATAAAGAAGAAAAATAAGAGAGATAGGAAGAATAAGATTAAAACACAAGACTCAGAAAAGCCTAACTGAACACAATGTACAAATAATAACAAAATACAACATTGGTTATCAGATCTGATGAATATAAAAATAGAAGTCTCAGATATGAAAAACAAATATGGATTTCAATGCAGGCAGGGAAGGACACAGGAGGATGCTGGCATACCAATTAAGAAAAAAATGATTTCTGGGAATCTGATAAAAAAAAAAAGGGATAGGTGAACACGAATGGCTTTAAGGAAGGGGTAAGACATTATGTCACAGCCTCGTACGTGTCCATAGCATCTCACAGTAGAATTTAAAGCAGAAAAAAAAACAGTAATATGTGGGTCATACACAAAATATGCCAACAAGAAATCCTAGTGACCACCTGGCTGTTTAATTTCATCAAAAGTATTACACTTTTGCCCTAATGATTTTTTGTACTTAGTGCAAGTGGCATCCTTAGATATATGAGGAAACTGGTAACAAATAGAAATTCTAGAATCTTTTTAAGAATTGATCCTTTAAGAAGATAAATAAATAAATGAAAGTGTATCCATAGTGTTCATCAATATCAAAGATATCTAAGGTTCCTATTATCCAGATAACATTTGTAAGATATTTCATCATGAGTTTGTGTTACCTTTAACATATCTTAACAAAACTTCATTTCTTCTTATATCAGTGGTTCACAGCCTTCATAATGCTGTGAGACCCTTTAATGCAGTTCCTCATGCTGTGGTGACACCCCCCCAGCCATAAAATCATTTTCATTGCTCCTTTGTAACTGTAATTTTGCCCTGTTATGAATCATAATGTAACTATCTGATATGCAGGATATCTAATATGTGACCGCCAGAGAGATTGCAAAGCACAGGTTGAGAACTGCTGCTCTATATGATCATTACACAAGCATTTATAGCACCATCAAAACTATTATGTTTTGTTCTGTGTGTATTTTAATTTTTTAGTACTTAATTACTATATTTTGAGGCATTTCATACATGAGTAACATATTTACATCATTCCCACCCTTCCATCTCTTCCAAAATTGCTCTAGTGCTCACACAACTCCTTAATTTATGACTTCTTCTTTAGTTATGTTATATACATATACATATCACACACACACACACACACACACACACACACACACACACACATACACACACACACACACACACACCCTGTTGAGGCCATATAGAGTTGCTCATATGTATAAGTATTTAGGGATGACCACTCGGGACTGAATAACCTGGCAGAAACTTCGTCCCTGGAGAAGACTGAGTTTCCTTCTTAGTATCCATCAATTTATTGTAGATTTAAATGAGGGATGGGCTCTTATGAGATTCCCCATATCCATACTGTGATGTCAGCTAGTGCTGCCCATGTGAAGCTCTTCTATAAGCTGCCACATTATTAAGATTTTTATATATTCTAAGCTGGGCAGTGGTGACGCATGCCTTTAATCCTAGCACTTGGGAGGCAGAGGCAGGTGAAACTCTGTGAGTTCGAGGCCAGCCTGATCTACAGAGCGAGTTTCAGGACCAGCTCCAAAGCTACACAGAGAAACCCTGTCTTGAAAAAAAAACACAAAGATTTATTTATTCTAATTTCTATAAGAAGCTTGAAGTGCCCAATGAGAAAGATTCCTTAGAAGTTATCAAACCCATTTTCCATGGCCTATTGATGCCTCATTGTGTAGGATAAATATGCCCTTTGACTGAGTGGCCATATGAGGTATGGAAAATGAAGTACAAATTTAAGTTTTTTTTTGCACTCATAAAGTATGCTTATAAGGCTACATATTTTCCTCTATACTTAGTGCACACTCTGCTTTTAAAATTTTACTTAACATTGTTTAATACGTCAGTTACTACAAGTAGCACCAATCCTAATTACTAAGCATCACTTAATACGGTGCTGAACAAGACCTAGGATCGACACATATGACTTTAGTAAATGGATGTAGCAAATACATATCCCAGCTTCCCCCATTGTCTGAGATGCTTGATTTCATGCACACATGCATCAGCTCTACTTGGAAGCTGAAAGTCAAGTGGAGAAGATAAATAAGAATGCAAGCCATGATTACAATATATTTCTTCTCAAAGCCTCTTAGGGGGAGGTATCTACTCAAGGTATCTACATTGAGTTGACATGGTTCCTGGTCCAAGAAAGGACAGTTATTTTCCAAACATTTTTTCCTCCTTTCTTTCTGATACCTTATATATGAAATGTTTGGTCAACTCTTTAATCTTGACTATATATGACCTGGAATTTAATTTTGTTCCAATACTAGCTTCTTCTTTCTCTATGGTGCCCCCTGGCACCTAACTCAGAATCCTTTCCTGGCTTTTACTGTTCCCCTTCCATCCCAATGTGAATGGAGTCAGAAGTTAGTTGCTCTTTTCTCTAAGAAGCAACAGGACACTGAGTTCCTCCACTGTATGAAGAAGTATGCTAAGGAGAAATAGAACAGATCTACAGCTGAGTCATGGGCCTTCACTTACCTGGTTGTCCAATACACACTGGAACTGAGACAGCTCAGTGTCCTTAAAAAAAATCTGCTTCTTCTTGCTTTCATCCTTCTGATGCTTACAGATCTGACTTGAATGTGATACTCTCTTACTTCAAATTCTTCCCTGTCCCACTTTCGTATTATCCCTCAGGCAAAACCTGACTGTGATGGAAGGTACTTCAAAATCATGACTGTCATAGTCCCTGCCATAGAGATGGTGCTTCACTTCATTACACTGTGTGTGCTTAGACTTCTTCAGCTTAAATAGGGTGGAACAAGACTCACCTCACACTGAATTCTTATTTTATTTCAGGCTCCATAGCAGTCATGCATATTTGTCTTCGGAAGCCTGTGAATTCTGTTGAGGACTTCCATTACATTTTACATTACCCTATACTTTCTTTGTAATAACATGTTGAAAATATATGTCCTTGAAGATAATTTTAGAATTTTAATCATAAATCATTGTGCATTTTTATTGTGTACATGTACTTGTGGAATGATCAAATTGGAGTAATTAGCATGTCCATCTTCTTAAGTACTTACTATTTCTTTGTGTTGAGAATTTTTGAGCTCCCTCCTAATTCATTTTTATGTAATTTTTTGTGCCTTTATATACTTTTAGAGTCTGTTATAATTGGCATTCACTACTATGGTGAAATAACTTTTTTCCCATTTAAATAAATTATTTCTTTTACTTTTTGAGATTAAAATATAATTACACTGTAAGTCCTTCCTCTTCCTTTGTCTAAACCCTCTCATATACCCCTCATTGTTATTTTCCAAATTCCTGGCCTCTTTTTTTCATTAACTGATGGCACATACATAAATACATGCATATACATAAATATAATATAAAATACATTGAGGTTCACTGTAGTCAACCATTGTCCTGTATAACAATGGAAGTTATTCTTCCTTTGTTAACCTGTCTTCTATCCTCCTCAGCCTTCCTAACTCTTAGGTAAGGTTTCTATTGCTGCAATGAAACACCATGACCAAAAGCAACTTGGGGAAGAAAGGGTTTATTTGGCTTACACTTCTACATTGTAGTTCATCACTGAGAAAGTCAGGGCAGGAACTCAAGCAGGGCAGGAACCTGGAGGCAGGAGCTGATGCAGAGGCCATGGAGGGGTGCTGCTTACTGACTTGCTCAGCCTGCTTTCTTGTTGAACCCAAGACCTCCAACCCAGAGATGGCACCATCCACAATGGGCTGAGCTCTCCCCCATTGATCACTGATTGAGAAAATACCCTACAAGCTTGCCTGTGGTCAGATCTTATGGAGACATTTTCTCAATTGAGGCTCCCTCCCCTCAGATGACTCTGTCTTGTGTCAAGTTGACATAGGCAGTACACTCATCTTTCGTGATCTCTATTTTACTCTTTGTTTCTATGGAATCCATGTTGGTGGTTATTTTAAATGGCTGTCATCTCTGCTAAGCTGCAGCAATGTATCTGTCCCATCCTGTGTTGCTTATCTTTCCAGTGCCCAGCCCAGTGCCAGTGCATAGTAGCCAATCTATAAATACCCTTTGGACCAATAAATAGCTCCACAAATAGAATATTTTATATCTAGGTCATAAGTGAAGAAACTTATATACCTACATATAAAAACCCAAGGTCACTGTCCTGGTGATCTTTATTATCAACTTGACACTACCTAGAGTCATCCAGGATGAGGGGACCTCAACTGTGGAATTACCTTGATCAGATTAGCTTGTGGCATATCTGTGAGAGACTCTTTTACTGATGATTGATGAGAGAAGGTCCAACCCCGTGGGGGCAGTACCATCCCTAGGTAGATAGGCGTGAGCTTTATAAAGCTAGCAGAACAGGAACCAGTAAGAAAGCAAAGAAGTAACAGTCTTCCATGCCATACGCCATTGTTTTATAGAGGTTGCTTCCTTGTATCCATAGGGAATGATAGCTGATACCCATCCAGAAAAAAAAGGGTATATCAACATTAGCAATCATCTGTTCTCAGGAGACATCAAGAGAGAAAACTCATGGGATCAAATAAGCCTTTAATTGGGTTATGAATTCAAGGAAACATTAGTTTAAAATAAGTATGATATAGTGCTGGGCAGATGGCTCAGAGGACAAAGTGTTGTCTGGGCAAGCAAAAGAGCAAGAATTTCGATCCCAAGAGAGCATATAAAAAGGCCAGACAGGTACCTGTAATCCTAGAACATGAGAGGCAAGGACAGGGAATCCCCAAGCTAAGTGAGTTACCTAGACAAGCTGAATTGGCAAAACCCATGGTTCGGTGAGAGACTCTGCCTCAGTAAATACAGAGCAATGAAGCAAAATACTCAGCATCAACTTCAAGCACAGGCACACATGTTCATACTCACTCTCAGGCACACATGCTCCCTATATGCACAAATATGCATAGATGCACAGCACACACATACACAATGCAAAAGGGAGTATGATTTCTGAAATAAAGAATTGATGGTGAAAGCATTAAGCCAATTGAATTTAAAATATGGCATATTTTTATTTCCATTTGGTACCAATTATCCAATACTTTAATGTACCATGATCCATGTATTATAAAAATGATTTCATATAAATATGAAAAGAATGAAGAATAAAATCAAGTTTCAAAAAAAATTGAAGCTATAGAAAATTTTATTAGATGTCTCTAAGGCAATAGAGTGAATATATTTTTAATATATTTCTCATTGAATTAGATTTATATCACTCTCCTTTCTCCCTTTCCTCCCTCCTGCCTCTCTGAGGTACCCTCCTTCCAAATGGTCCCACATCCCCACTCTCAAGTTCATAGACTTCTTTTCTTTGATTTATTGTTATGTACACATATATTGTGGGTGTATATGTATGCACAAATACATAACTACAACCTGCTTAGGCCATTTTTGTTGTTTTTGTGTATATAGTTTCTGGATTCACCAATCTGCATTGGACAACCAATAAGAGGGCTCATCCCTGGGAGAGGCTAACTCTCCTTCTTCCAGCATTCATTGGTCTAGGGGTGGGACCATGTCAAATTTTACCCCTTCCATGTGACCATGCCTATTGCTATTGTTCCAGTCTTGTTTGTTCAGCCATTTCTAGGAGATGCTGTTTCACAACAGACTTCCTGGTACTCTGGCTATTATAGCCTTTCTGACCCTTTTCCGCAATGTTCCATTAACCATAGAGGAGGGGCTGAGGTGTAAAAGTATCCATTGGGGATGGACTCCACACAACCTGATGATCTCATTGTGTTCAGTGGCGATTTTCTATGATGGACTCCATTTGCTGTAAAGAGGGACTTCTTTGAGGGAAGGTGGTGGCTAGTGTTAATATGTGTATATACAGATGAGATTTAGAAGATAGGAAAGGCTGATCCTGGTCTGGTAAAGTAGCAGGAGTAGAATCTTTTCCAAGGACTATGATCTTATTTGGAGCAGGAAGCTGGCTAAGTTTCCAGAACCAGGCATGATCTCCCTCCTCTGAGTGGGTTTTAAGTCAAATAGACAGCTGTTGGTTCCTACCAAAACATGAGTGCCAATTAGTGCACTTATATGGATATCTTGCCATGTAAGTAGTTGTCATGTTTCATAAATGTTGTGGCTGATCAGGACTGGTTAATTACTTTCCCCTTTGCAGCTGGAATAGTATTCTCTGGTGCCATGGAAGACCACAGGAAAGAGGCTTCCAGGTCAGATCCAGTTTGAATCACCCGAGTCCTATATCTTAAGCGCCTGGTGTCTTCCCCAAATGGGGCACACCCTGTAGACTAACAAATACCCCAGTACCAGACACCAGAAACTTCTTTTCAAAGGCTAGTCAGGGTAGTCCAAGTGACTCCCGAAATGATATAGAACTTGATGTATCCCTTAGTTACCTCTCAGAGATTGAGTGTGGGCCCCATTTGTCAGCCCAAGTGACATAAGTTTCCTTTAAGATATATGTGTGTGTATATATAGGTACACATAGATAGTTTTATGTATATATATATATATATATAAAACTACATATATATATTTATGTATATATATACACACATATATGCACTCTTATATCAATTGTGTATAATTTTAGGTAACATTTTTAAATCTGAAAGAGGATGCCAATTCTAATTTTGAAGAACCAAGAAAGATTTTTTTTTGGAAGAGATTAAGCAGATTGATGATTGGATCACATTTATATTTTCTGTTTTCATTGTTTGCAACCCAAAAGACAATATCACAGAATCTCCTGTGATAAAAGCCACTAGTCTACCACAACTGGATGCAAAACAGGTCTCCAAGGCTGAACCTTTAGCAAGGATTGAGGTAGCCACAGAAAACTTTGTCAGTAGCATGTTTTGAGAATGCTTTGAATTGAATATAAATCATCACTTGTGATATTAGAAAGAATCATTCTCCAGACATTGGTTGCCAACAATGACAAAAATTTTGAAACTGGTTCCTTTTAGCTGTTCAAAAGATTTCTTTGCCCATCTAGGGCCAGACCTCATCTGTTCAGTGTTATCCTCATTAGGTATATCATCTTGCTCTACTCTCTAAGGCAACTCCAAGCGTTGCTTATATTTCACATCCATTCTGATCATTCAGAGTAGATAATTAACCTTGTTACTGATACACTGAAATAGACTTCATATAGTGACTTGTTTTAAATAGTAGCTAAATTAATACAAAATTATTTCCCAAGAGCTTACTGTGTATTAGATACTGAATTGAACCCTGCTTAGGATTTACCAGATCTGTACAACTGAGAAACCAGAGAAGGAATTCAAGTCTTTGTTGAGAAATACTCAACCCGGCATTAAATTCCTTATTTATTTTATTGTATTTTTGGAAATTACATTTAAATGGCAAAAATGTTGTTGATCCATTTATCAAGAAGAAAATGTCTGCAGTGTTTCTGACCTTTGAGGTAAAAACTCCCAAGAAGATGAAGAGACTATGGTTACAAAAATAATGACCTTAGGGAAGGAGAGCAACAGGTGTGTGTGTGTGTGTGTGTGTGTGTATGTATATATATATTCAAATATATATTTGAAAAATTAAAGCAAGAACAAAAGGATTAAATTCACCTCTTAATCAAAAGGGAAAAAAAGAATGCTTTCCCACTTTTGTGAGTATAAGGCTGCCTATTTTCAAAATGTTAATTTGCTACTTCAGCACACTTAGTAATTAGGAACAAAACTATAATGTACTGTGGATATGATTTGTAAAGGCTTAAATGGTCGACTGTAACTAGGATAATTTCAGTCCTGATATGTTGTTAAAGAACAATGTATTCTAAGTGAGTAAACTTCAAATAAGCTATTGGGGGCTATTGGCCACCTGATAATTAAACTTGATCTAACATGGACATCAAAACCAATTATACCTACTAAAGAGGAAGATGGGTCAAGTCCTCAGAGAGATGAAATGAACTTGGACAGATGGACAGAATGCAAATCATGAAGGGGTTCTTAATGACAGAGAAAAGAAATGCAATTTGAAAGCTTATGAAAAATCTAGATAGCTATTCCTAGCGTACAAATTACTGGAAAAAAATTATGTTGAAGCAAGATGGATTACCACATTTCCATCTATTGGGAAAGCTATTCCTCTAGAGAATTTAGATTTTCAAGTCTCCTGAGCAGTGGGCTATGGGGGAGAAAATGACTTTTATACTGTGTTTGAATTCATGTACTAAGAATTTCATAACAAAAGCACAGACTAGGGAGGCTTTTAACGATGGAACTTGATTTCCCTCCATGTTCTGGATTCCAGAAGTCCAAGCACAAGGTATTGACATGGGAACTTCTAAGACCTCTCTCCATCCATGGCATATGGTGGCAGTTGTCTTCCACTATATTTGTATGACATTTTCTATATTTATACAACTCCTTGTAGCCTCTTCCTGTTTTTAATTATAGTAGGTGTCACATTGGAATAGGTCCTACCCCAGTGACCCGATCCAACCTTTATCTTTCCAAATTCCTAGATGCAGAGTCACGTGAAATACTGGGGCTTAGTCTTCAACACGTGGACTGTTTTTTTGAGGGAGGGTATAATTACACCCAATGGAGACAATAAAAAGTCAAAATATGGAAATGAATAAGGGAGAAATAAAATGAGAACTTGATAATCTTTGCTGTCGCCTTGGTTTTCCATTTTTTCCACATAGTTGTCCACTCAAGGTCATGTGTTCGCTACTCTACATATACTTTTAAGTGTTGGGATATATTCAGTGGCCCCCAGAAATGTAGTGGTGGTTTGGTAAATAAGATTATTCTTTGGTTCTTAACATTTTACCCAGAGTATGATGATCCAGTGAGCAGGCCACCATGTGGACATGAAATAGAATCATTTTCTCTATAGGATTCACATATTCTCTTCCCATCAGACTTCCATGAAGTCTCCCATTGATAAATTTTCTCATCTCAATATACCTTCTTTCTTCTCTCCTTAGGTCTACTCATGGGAAATAGTATTCCTTATCCTAATACTAGCACTTAAATCAATCTTAATTCAGACTCTCTTAGCAAGTCTGAATTTACATATTGCTCAATAATAAATATTAATATGCCTTTCTTTTATTTCCAGCAAGGCTATCTGACTTGAGGGCTCTGTCTCAGATATCTCTCTTTCTCTTCACTCTTCAGCTAGCCAGTGACAGCCACATGGATGCCTCATGCTATGTATGATCCCTCACATTTTGTCAAGAACAGTGCCTAAGGACTAATTAATTGTTCTTTTGTCAAATTTCCTAATCAACTGGATAGTGTATTTAGATAATAAGAAATGAAGACTTTTTTATGTTATCTAGAAATCAGGGTATAGGAGCTTCTAGTTTAGGGATAAAATGACAGAATTTTAAATAATATGATATACAAGTGTATGGAACATACTTTTATGATTCATTTACATGTCTATGATGCACACGTTACCCAATCAGAAAGGAAACTTTACAATAGTGCTTGTGAATTCAAACTTTTGTTTTTTTGTACTGCTTTTTACTTGAAATGGACAATTATCGGACTTTTGGATGTCTGCACCTTTTT
>CABHPQ010148951.1:0-18304 GCA_902168405.1 Peromyscus aztecus | reverse complement strand
ACTTCATCTTTTCTTTTTCTCTTAGAACCTGAGAAATTAGTGCATCACATTCTCCAGGATATGTACAAAACCAAGAAAAAGAAGACACGTGTTATTCTGCGAATGTTGCCCATCTCAGGCACATGCAAAGCTTTCTTAGAAGATATGAAAAAATATGCAGAAACATTTTTGGAGCCCTGGTTTAAAGCCCCAAACAAAGGGACATTTCAGATTGTCTACAAATCTCGAAATAACAGCCATATGACTAGAGAAGAAGTTATTAAAGAGTTGGCAGGTGGGTTCTCCTAGTGATTTTATAGATGTGAGGCAGAGTCTCTGGTAGAAAGCCTTTGCAAATCAAAATCGGTCATTTGGGAAAGTACAGTTGTCTGTCCATACACATGAGTGATTGGTTATTAGATCCCCTAGGAATACCAAAACCTGTGAGTGTTCAGGTAAGTCTTATATAAACTGGCTGTTTTGGTGTAGTATTTGCATATAACCTGCACATATTTTCTTGTATATTTTATATCATTTTTGGATTACTTAGAATACTAAGTCTGATGGCACTTCTTTGAAAATCGTTAAATTGTCTTGTGTAGGGATAATGACAACTAAAAACAGTCTGTTCATGTTAAGTACAGATGTTATTTTCTTCCCTAAGTATTTTGATTCATACGTAATTATGTTTGTGCACATGAGTGCAGTGCCCACAGAGGCCAGAAGAGGCTGTCATAGCCTGTTGAGCTGGAGTTAACAGGTGATTGTCTAGCCTTCCAGCGGGAGTGCCAGGAACAGATGGGTCTTGTGCAAGAGCAGTGCATGTGCATAGCTGCTGAGTCATCTCCACTCCACCACTGTTCTCCTATTAAATGTCCCAAGGTTTCATTTGTATTTAGTTATTAAAAGCATTGATGGATCTGTGCACTCATGCCCTTGATATCCCACAGTTGAGAGGTAAGAGGCAGGTGGAGCTCTATGAGTTCAAGGCCACCCTGGTCTACACAGTGAGTTCCAGGCCAGCAAGGGCTACATAGAGACCCCATCTGGAAAATAAATAAAACAAAAGTATTAATGGAATTTGATTGATGGCCACACAGAACAACAAATTCTTATAAACCCTGTTTTAGCAAATCCCAGATAGTAAGGGATGAAAGCCTGTTTGACTCCATCAGGTATCATATCCTTCCTTCTTAGTCCATTTTCCTATTTTTGTTACAGGAATAGTGGGCAGCCTCAATTCAGAAAATAAAGTGGATCTCACTAATCCAGAGTACACAGTGGTAGTCGAAATCATCAAAGCTGTGTGTTGCCTGAGTGTTGTGAAAGATTATGTGCTATTCAGAAAATACAACCTCCAAGAGGTAGTGAAGAGTGGAAAAGACTCACAGCCTCACCCAAAGCTGGGAAATGGCAAAGAAACAAAATTGGAACCTGATGGCAAGTTGAATCAAAGTGATCCTGCAGAAGGGAAAAATAACCAGCAGGTGGCAACAGAGACCTGCGAGGAGCTGGGGCAGAGAAATCCAAGGTCTGAAACCCCACCAGGGAGTAAGGAAGAAGTTAAACCTGAACTTGAAAGTCAAGTCTCAGAAGGACCCACGTCAAATGAAAATGAGCTCTCATAGGTCTTTCTCTGGGGAGGTGGGTCTCAGCTGGGGTTCTGCAACAAGCTATTGGGGTTCCTTGTAAAATTGTGATAATATATTTTGGCTCTTGCGTGCTGCTTAATACTGATCTCACAATTGCTGTTGACAGTTTTGTTAGAGACCTTCCACGCCTTCATGTCAGTGTGTACAGACCCATGCACTGTTACCTAGGGGAGGGTGGTAGGAGGAAGGCATTGGCCTCTGCCTCCTGCTTACTTTCTCTAGTTTCCCTTTAAGCACTGCCAACTTATGTGGAACTGAACAGCATCTTAGTGGGAAATCAGCAGGACATTCTCATTCTGAGGAAGTTATGTGCTACATACGGCTCAGCTGTCCCTGCCGCTTCACTGTACACACAGAGAAGTGGCACTGGATTATATGGGAATCACTTTGTGGTGGCTTCGTACGTTTTGTGTTTTTCTTGTTATGTTTGTTTTAATGTTCAGAGCAAATCTGATGGCCCATCACTGCAGTTTCTTTAGA
This sequence comes from Peromyscus aztecus, assembly GCA_902168405.1. Classification (NCBI taxonomy): domain Eukaryota; kingdom Metazoa; phylum Chordata; class Mammalia; order Rodentia; family Cricetidae; genus Peromyscus; species Peromyscus aztecus. The sequence goes on along the minus strand of CABHPQ010148951.1, from coordinate 16,193 downwards.
GAAGATGTGAGGTAGAAGAGGACTGTTGTAGGTGCAGACCCATGGGTGTTTCTTGTAAGGTTAGGGATGAGGAATCACTCTGCTGAGTCCCTTCGTATACTAGTGCATAAACGACCACGAACATCTACTGCCCCAGGGTTTCACTGGACTGCTGTCCAAGCTGTCCTTTCAGTTTGTTGTCCTTTCAGGAATTCCCCATAGGTAGAGATGGTAAAGAGCGGAAGCGACCTGTGAGCATTGCAAAACTGTCCAGGTGGGGACTGCCAAGTGGCTGTAGCGTTAGGTTGGGAAAAAGGTTTGTGCTTAACTCTTAAAACAAGTTAGAAAGTAGTATAAATACTATGGTTCCTGGCACAAGTGGCTAAAGAGCCAGTGACGTGAGAATATATTTCTTCTCAGATAGCTAGAGGCTTGCTCGGTAAGCCAGACCAAGAGGATATGGGAGAAGCAGAGAACAGGCAGCATCTCACTAATAATGCAGACGGGGCTGGAGCATCCTCAGGGGTTTGACATGTTAACTCAGGTCTGAGATTGAAACCATCTTGAAAGGATATGTGTTAGTATTACTTAGGGGAAAAGGGAGGAGAAAATCCTGGTGCCTTCTTGAGGCTTGCTCTGAGATAAAGGGACTTTTCTTTTAATAGTGTAGGATGAAGGGCCTGGGGATAAATTACCATTTGCTCAGACACAAAGTTCTGGAGCTTGGCAAAGTTGCTGCCCTTCAGATTTTGATTTGTATTGTGGTTTTGGTTGTCTTTTTATTTATTTGTGTTTAGTGAAGCCCGAGTGTGAGGGGCTGTTTGCAGGTTGTACAGTGCTGTGTGCTCCTGGAATCTAAGCTCACTTACTCATCTGGCTTTGCTTTCAGATCTAACACCTTTATTTTCACTAACATAGTGTGTTAGTTTACAGACGATCCCAGGGTGGGAATTGAGTGGGTTTTGTTTGTTTGGTTTTTGTTGTTTTAAGCTAAGGCAGTTAAAACAGAGAATAAAGAAGCAGAAACCAAACCCCAGTGCTGTGGGCCAATGTGCCTGCCCCACTCTACAGACAAAGGAGGTAAGCCTGGTACTGTAAGATATGTTTCTCCAAAGCTCAACACAGTTTTCAAAACTTTTTACTTGCATTTTGTTCTTGGTACAGCTGAACGTTCAGGTTGTTTTCAAAGTTCTGATATTTTAAAAAATAAAAATGAATTTGTTCAATAAAGTTTGATATCCTGTACTTTTTTCCTGCCCCATATTAAATGGCTTCCTATGTGTATAGTATGTTTATCATAAAAATATCTGTATGATTATCAAAAATCCAGGTTCATAGTCCTAAAACGTATTCATGAATAATTCTAAAAAGAACAAGTTTAAAATATTTTGCAAGATTTACTTCAAAGCAAACCCCAGTCCCATACTGAATTTCATTAAATGCACTAACTGGCCTTTGAGTCATTTATACTCCTGGTTTGAGCAGTATTTTAATCTTCTTGAGTCCGTGATCTCATAAAGACTTGTTATGCAGACGTCTTAAACATTTCTCTTAGGACAGTCCATCTTTATTTTGGATTACTCAGGACAAGAAGAAGAAAGCACAGATTCATGGCATGCTGCTCCCTCTGCAGTCATTTGACCTGGCCATTCTAAACACTTCATTCTCTGTGTTGGCTTGAGCATCGGAAGAGCATCTCAAACATGTTTAGGTTTTGCTTTTTTTGTTTTTTTATTGTTTAGGTACAAAACAAAACCTATTTTCAAATGGGGAAAAAACAAATCGTAAAGTGTTTTAAGACTGTATAGTCACTGAGTTTTCAGGAAACAAGTACTAAAACAATTGCGTCATTACGTAGTCCCGCCTCATTCCCATCCAGCTACGCTCGGCCCCACTCCTGGTCTCTTAACACGTTGCGTTTGATTTTCCCAGTGATTGTCTTCGGGAGTTCTTGAACAAATTCCACCTAATTGATAGAAAACACACCATGAGGCTCTTGGTTCCTTTTGTCTCACCCTGGCTGTCAGTGCAGTAGGAGAAACTGGCTAAGGGTTATGTTTGGAGGCTTGGTGTGCCCTGCCAAAAGGAAATAATCTCTTCATCCTTTCTTTGGCTTTCCTCTGTCTGGACCTAAGACTACCTTCTACTACATCTGGTTCGGAGAAGAGGCCTTTTTCTTAAAACATGGTTTTTAAGAGCTGGGACCTAAAGAATCTGAGGAATTTAGGGGTAATTTATTAATAGAGTATTCAGAGTTTTCACCTTACACTCTGCCCATAAACTTCTATCTTTGATTTCTTCTCTTAAGATAATACTGTTACCTTTAGATGCCTTCACATCTCTTTTCTGAAAGTCAAAGAATTACCAATTTAATTATTTTAATGGAGAAAGTGTGAGGATGGTTGGATCAGATCACACGAACTACATATTGGCCCAAATGATACCAATGGAGATGAGATGGTCTTGTACTCATCCAGTAGCAGCGGGTACTACTCCAGTGCTGGAAGGTACTGCAGCAGCCATCTTGGTCTTTACATGTGCTGCTGCTTCGTCCTTTGAAGAGAGGTTCAGGAAGAGCTCTCTCTCTCTCTCTCTCTCTCTCTCTCTCTCTCTCTCTCTCTCTCTCTCTCTCTCTGAGTGTGCGCACGCCCGCCCGCCACCTTTTATGGAGGCCGTGTCTCTTAAACCCAGAGTTCTCAGATATGGCTAGTCTTGCTAGCCAGCTTGCTCTGGTGTTCTACCTCTGCCTTGGCCAGCTTGCTCTGGTGCTCTCCTACCTTCACCTTGGCCAGCTTGCTCTTCTAAGGCTAGAATTATAGGCAGGTGGGCCAGCATACCCACTCTGCATTTGCATGGGTTCTGGGGTCCTCACACAGCAAGGAGTCATACCCCTAGCCCCTGCAGTGTTGATTTTAAAACATTCTTTTTTTTTTTTTTTTAAAGATCATTTGTAGTATCCTAAATATAAAACACTTTAAAACAAGAACTGTCATAGTAAACAAACTCAAAAGGTATCTTCTAGGATACATAGCAAGTGTAAAGCCGAAACCAGACACAGTCAAAGGTAACTTGCACCTGCCTTTCTTGGGTACTTGTAAGGTGCTGTTGAGTTTTTCACATGATCCTGAAGTTCGGCAGTCAACTTCTCATGGTTGGAGGACTTGAAGGGTGCGGCTAACACGACGAACGCTTTCACCACCTGTGGCAGGAAAGGCATCGGCTCGTAAGACACATCAAGGGTTTGGAGCCATTGCTGAACACAGGCAGGACTGCTCCTAGCAGTGCAAACCCCAGAGATGCTGAATGAACTTGGGTACAGATGGTAAAGATTATAAAGTGCATCTGGGGAGCTCTTTCCAGAGGAGTGGACTGTGAATGTGGGGAGGGCTGAGTTCTGTTTATATCCCACGGACTTAACATTTCTGCCCACTTGATTGTATCTGGCAGTCCTTGATTTGGAGGTGGGCATTTATGCTATGGTACTTCTACAGTTAGAGGCATGTTGAGCAGGACAAATGGAGATTCTAAAGAATATGATATGAAGGCGATCTGACAGATTCTGGAATTCAGTTGAGATCAGTTACGTTGAAAAGATGAAGATGTGGTGGCAGGAGAAAATATTTTGGAGATTGGAACAGATCCAGAGTGGAGGGGCAAGAAGATGCCATTCAGAATACCCCTGTGGTAGGTCATGATATGTGAGGGGGAGGCATAGAAGAAGGTGGGGGGGGGTGCTGATAGCCACACTGACTCAACATTTTTCTATTTGCTAAGAAGTCTTCAGAAAACTTCCAGGAGGAAAGGGAGATGTGATTCCCAGATAGACAAATGGGAATTTAGGGGGGACTCTGGGTACAATTTCTGTTCTCATTTCAATAAGAAATGTATTTTGAGCTGTAATAGTTGTAATGGAGACGAGTCTGATGCTTTTGCTTACACAGTATCTGTTCCCCACGAACAGCAGTCTCTGAGTTGTCTAAGCAATATTCCCCTCACTTCATTCTGGTAGAACTACCAGCACTTACCTTCCTTGATAGCCCTTGACCGGCATATCATCCAGGTCTAGCCAGTTGGCTACATCAATTGCTGAACCACACTGGCTAGAAATGTGGTGGAGTTTACTTGAAACAGTTGCGAAAAGAACTCACTCCTTCCTGGTAGGGTGGGAGGGAGTTATACTTATTTGTGTCTGGAACTGATTGCTATGTGATGGGAAGAACTACAGTGAAGAATCTTAGGCAGACAGGGAGACTCAGCCTCCATAACGTCACAGGAATGCTTGGATGAAGCTCGAACCCCTGAATTGAGGGGTGTTTCTGTCATGGGCCATTCAAAGGATCCCAGACTCCTTTGAGATAGAAAATTCCCTTTGTAAAGTAGATTACCTGCATAATGTACCCTCTGGTGAGAACTAAAGGAGTGCCCCTGAGTTGGCCTTTGCCATAGACACATGGACAGAACTTGACAATGAAATTGCTGCTTTAGTCTGACATCCACTCTACCTCTCCTCGGATGGGATCTGGGCTGCTGACAACAGCTGACTCAACTACTGCTGGGTGCTCTATCAGTGCGCTCTCCACTTCAAATGGCCCAATCCGGTACCTGCGGAGGAGAGGAGGCCTTTGGTCACCACATTCCCCAAGTAGGAGATCTCCCACCCTGCCATGTCATCACTTTCTAAGAAAGCAAATGTACAAACCCAGAGGATATAATGACATCATCTGCTCTGCCGACAAACCAGAAATACCCGTCATTGTCCATTATTCCTCTGTCTCCAGTGACATAAAAATTTCTTCTTATTGTGGCATCAGTCTTTTCTGGATTGTCCTACCAATCAAAGATGGCATTTGGGGGTTAGTCCGGCCAGAACAGACGGGGTGTGACATCCACCGAGGGACTTTCACATCATATTTATAAAAGAAATCAGTTTTTATAAAGGGCACTAGAACACAAAGGATCTGAGATCTAAGAGCTAAACCTCTCCTGTGAACTCCAGGGCTTGCGTGCAACTTCTCCCTCAGCCGGTCCACCTTTCCTCTCGGAGGACAGCCACTGCGATTGGCTTCTTACATGGAGAATTTGTCTTAACGTTACTCTCAAGAAATGGATGTCATTCTCCCCATTTTACAGCTAATGAAACAGACCTGTATTTACCACTTGCCCAAGACATAGCAAGGTATGGTGGATATGAAATTTGGGCCCATCTCTGTATTCAGGCATGGCTAGCACGTTCTTCATGCTCATACCACATATTCAGAGAAGAAGCAGAAGGGCCGAGTAGACTCCAGTCTGAGGGCAATTTCCCCTTCTTTGCCAGATGGTAGGACATTTCCATTTTCATCTATAATCTAGAATAAAATAAATAATTTGAGTCCTTATCCCCTTTCTTTCTTTTCATAAAATGAAAGCAGATCATGAATAGTAGTTCAAAGAGGAGAAAACCAAAGCATTTTTTTCTTCTTTCTTGAACCAGATGTCTTCTCAACTCACCTGGACATCGTAGGGCACTACTCCTTTCCCCATGGAGCCTGGTTTAATTTCTTGTCCTTTGTGATTGGCACAAATTATTCCCTATAAAGAGGACATTGGCACAAATTATTCCCTATAAAGAGGACATGCTTTATATAGGTTTATAAATTCTGACAATGAAACAAGATTCAGGTTGGGGGGCTGGGGTGATGGTCAAGTTAATAAAACACTTGCTATCAAACGTGAGGACCTGAGTTTTGATCCCCAGAACTCACATAAAAAGCCATGTGTAGTGGTTGTGAGCTTGTAAGCCCAATGCTGGGGAGGTAGAGACAGGCAGATCCCTTGAGATCACTGGCCAGCCAGTCTAACGTAATTGGTGAGTGCTAGGTTCAGTGAGAGAGCCTGTCTCAAAAACAAACAAGCGTACAAAAAAATGTGGAGAGGGCTGGAGAGATGTCCCAGTGTTTAACAACGCATACTGATCTTCCAAAAGACCCAAGTTTAGTCCCTAGCATCCATGCCTGGCAGGTCACAACTGCTTGTAAGTCTAGCTCCAGGGCATTCAACACTCTCTTCTGGCCTCTGTAGACACTGCACCTACCCTCCACTGTTTTGCCTGATTTTCCCAGAAAATCAAAGTCATCTTCTGGGGTGAGCCTCACTCCCAAGGTTCTGATCCAGTGATGTTGGGTAGGATCTGAGGATGTGCATTCTACCACATTTCTATGTGGCATCTCTGCTGCTGTTGTGAGAACCATACTTCTTTCTTATTGTTATGGTTTGGACTTTAGAGACAAGGTCTAAAGGTCTTACTATAGTGGAGGGTGACCTTAGATCCACGATGTAGCTGAGACTAGCTTTGAATGTGTGGTCCTCTTGCCTCAGTTGCCTGTGTACTGGAACTGCAGGCATATTCTGCCACACCTAGTTGAGGACCACTCAGCTGTGAACCATGCCTTCTAGACTCCATTGTATGCACATTGGAATAAATTCTCCCAGAGGGTCTCGGGGCTGGGGAGGTCCTTCTCAGGGCAATGGAAGACCCCATAAGTCCCTAAGTTTGCTGAGATATCTCCTATGCATAGAGGAGGGGAAAAAAGGCCAGTAACAGCCCCCTTTTAGCCACACCTAGCTGAGCAATTCACAAATTTGAATACTATTTGCAGCAAGGTATTCTGAGAAATTCCATAAAGATTTGGAGCATGAGTGGAGCACTCAAGGCCTCAGTGGTCAATCCTGGGGCTGAATAAGCCCCATCGTACAGCCAGGTCTCCATATACATAGGTTCTCTATCCTTAGAAGCAACTAATCAAGGATTTGAAGTATGTGGTTTTAAAAATTGTACCTGCTAGGACACATGCCTTTAATCCCAGCACCCAGGAGGCAGAGGCAGGTGGGTCTCTGAGCTCTGAGTTCGAGGCCAGTCTGGTTTACAGAGAGAGTTCCAAGACAGCCAGGGCTATACAGAGAAACCCTGTCTTGAAAAACCAAAATAAATAAATAAATAAATAAATAAGCAAAAATTGCACCTGTATTGGGTATATACAAGTATTGCTGTCCTGTTTTTTTCCCCAATTAACACAGCAGAGCAACTATTTAAGTAGTAGTTTCAAATAGTCATTTTGCATTGTATTTGGTACCATATGTAATCTAGCAATTTAAAGTATAAAGAAAGATGTGTTTAAGTTCTATGCAAATCCTGTCCCATTTAATATAAGGAATATGAACATTTGAGGATTTTGGTATCTTCTAGGGTCTGGGGCCCAATCTCCCATGGCCACTGAGGTAAAACTTGTAAACTTAAACTTGGTCCTGCAAATGTACCACTTCAGTCTGTCCGTAGCCTTCATACAGCTCCAGGCCGGTTTGCACCTTCCACTGTTCCAGCACCTCTGGGTTGAGGGGCTCCCCTCCTGTCACGCAGTGCCGTAGCCTCTTGAATTGGTATCTGGGGAGACACAGTTGCATGGTCTTTGGGGGATATTATTTCATCACAAGTTCAGATGCTCAAGCAACAGAAGAGCTGGGAGAAATGGATCTTAGAAACTTTCAGGACCTAAATATTTTCTGAATACCTCCCATATTGCTGGGTTCCTTCTATTTGTGTGGGGCACATGAGTGGCGAACAGAAGGTTCCTGGAGAAACTCATGTTTGGCAGGTGGGGAGCATAGAAGGGAAAAGGGTGGATAAAAATGCTAATAATAACACACAGTAATATGATTATGAGATAAATGATATAACACAGATTAGGGGGTGGCTGTGTGATTGTAGCTCTAGGAACACTTAGACTTCTCACAGGCCCTATTTCATAGAGCAGGGGAGCCTACAGAGACTAAGGAAATTGTAAAAGCCTCCCCAGTAATAGAGCATCAAGTAGGATGCTCTGCACTGTGAACCTATTCAGGCGGATTGCCCAAGCATGCCATCCACACTGAATCCTTGTTACAGAGTCATAAGTGAAATTAATGGGGCTTAGCTAGGCCAAGTAAGCAAATAGAAAAGCCCAGCCTGCTTGACTTTTGATCTTTTGCTTTTAACTAGTGGACTATTGGATCAGACAAGAAAACGTGGGACAGTCTGACTCTCATACATAGTGGGGCCCCAAACAAGCAGGAGGCTATGTGGGCAAAATGTACCTTATGTCTTCAAGTAACCCCTATATATATATAGCTTTGGCTTATGCTTGAAATGTGAGGCAAGATGTCCACATTGATAGCCACAAGGAGGTGACTCTGACAAGAAAAGAAGGGACGCCTCTCCATGTCACAGTCTCTCACAGCACTCCTCCCTCGGGCATCTAGCCCTAGTGGGGAAGAAAGATGGCCAAGCCTACAAGACTGAAATATTCTCCTCTTTCTTTTTCCATGTGTTGTGTAACTGTTTCCTCCAAGATTGAAACATTCCACCCTGCAGGAAAGCTTCTTAAAACCCTAAGGAAACAACTCAAAAGAGCTTAGGAAGTCCCTGAAACTGACAAGGTCCGCTCCGCCCCTCCCTGCCAGAGGAAGCAATAAAAGTTGAAGGGACTCGAATAGAGCTATCTGCAAAGAAGACTGAAACCAGACCAGCTGCCTGGAAGAAGCAGAAAACATCCCAGCTGCCTGAAAGAGGTTTAAACCAACAGTTACTTGGAAATGACACTCTCCAACCCGTTGAGCTGCCTTCAGGCTGTAGAGTGAGCTTTTGTGAGCTGTCACTGGTGTTGGAGTAGGCTTTGGTGATACTGCTATTTTTGAGTCATTTCTGTTCCTGTAGGTAACCCCTCACCCATATTCAAGTAACCGGAATAAAAGTCATTGGTTCACCAAGTTGGACTTTGGTGGTGTCTGTACTTTGGTTTGTTGTTGGCTGCCTATGTGGGGTGAGTAGATGTGGGTGTTGTGTCTCTCCAGGAAAAGTTTTGTCATACAATAACCATGTGCTAAATTTTAATTAGTTACATAGAAATACATTACAGCTCTACCTAACAGGCAGATGGTTTGGCTAAAACATTTATAACCCTGAAGTCATAAGTTTTATTAGCTTTTCTTTAAGGATGCAAAGGTATGCTTTTTGCCTGTCTTGCTTTGAAGTGAAGGGGCTCATTCTGAAGATTGTGTGTGTGTATATATATATATACATGCATGCTCCTATAGGTGTGGGTGTATGTATGTGTTCAGATGCCCATGTCTGTGTAGGTCAGAAGGCAACCTCAGGTGTGATTCCACAAGTACCATCACATTGTTTTTTTTTTTTTTTTTTTTTTTTTGAGATAGGGACTCTCCCTGGCCTCAAACTCCTTAAGCAAGCTATTCTGGCTTGCCAGTGAGCCCCAGGAATCTGTTTGTCTTTGTCTTCCCAGTGTTAGATTACAAATGCACACTACCACACCTGAATGTTCACGTGGTCCTGGGGATCAAACTCGGGTCCTCATGCTTGAGTGACAAGGATGTGACTGATTGAACTATCTCCCCAGCCCTTCCCCTGGATCCTAAGCTGCCATGTGATTTTGTCCCCATAAGGTACCAATAACATCTTGGGACATTTTGATTGTCATGAATGAAGGAAAAGGGGAGCATGATGCTACTGGCCTCTGCTCAGTATCACACAGTGCACAGAACAGCTCCAGACACAATGTTAACTGGTCCAGATGTCAATACTCTGAGATTCAGACTCCTGGGCCACCCTGTGCCACCACAGGGAGGCTCTGCAATATTGGATGACAGTTTCCGCTTGTGCTTTAGATGGAAAGTTCTGTCCAGTACCTCTTAAGGTCCTTTTGTACGAGCATCCGGTACACAGTAGGAGCACTGCACAGGGTCGTGATGGGATAAGTGGTAAGCGTCTGGATGACAGAAAGACAGACATGTCAGGAGTGGTCAGCTAGAGGCCATGGCTAGAGATGACACTTTACAACCTTTCGTTTCCATTTCTGCCTGCTAATCACACGGAATAAGAAAGTCAGTATTCACCAGATGTCATTAGTGACATGTTGGGGGTTTCTAGTTAACAGAAAGAGAAACGCACACATTCTATAAAAAGGCCTACACTGTCAAATTCAATAGGTGAATTGCTGAGTTGGAGAACAATCCAAAATATGATCTGGTCTACTCGACTTCAGAACTTCACATGGTGAACTCACACCCATTTTTACCCATGTGTCTGTCTTGCACTGAGCTAGCCTACCAGGACCTTTCCACACCATTCCTGTGAAGGACAGCCACCTTCAGAGAACACTGAGCAAGTGCAGAAACAGGCACTTTAGAGGGGCGTAAATCTTGCCGGGCATACTGCACCTCTAGTTCTTTAGGTTGGCCCCTTAAGTCTAGTGACGCTATCATGCTTCAGAGGAGCCCTTAACAGAGGAACAGGCTCCACTGCATCATTCAGTGTGTTCACGGTTGGTATTAGACATAAGCATTCTGAACAATGTTGTCCTCGTGTGTGCAGGCCAGCTGCATTGTCAGAATGTCGAGAATAACTCTTAATTCATAAAGTGGCCCTGTTCTCTATGCACCTGCTTCAGAGGCTTTAACGTTTTGGTAAGTGCAACGTATATGTCTCAGAATGACACAAGTCCCCTAGAGATTTTCACAACTATATTATCTCTATAAAATTAAAAAATGCTCTTGTTTTGCAAAAGAAGTCTTGAAATTGTGGAGTAAACAGTTCTTTTTCAGGACACTTGTTAAACTTGATGCAGAGAGCCCCCTTCCTTTACCTCACTATATTTCTCTCAAGGCCTTCAATCTATCTTGTTAGACTAGGTAGTAAAAAAATAAATAAATAATCACAGATTGAACACAGCTTTTATTCACACACAGGTGTGATGCTTTATAAATGCTATGGATTTCATAAAGATTAACTGATTTTTTTTTTACTATTGAATGTAATTGGCTTTAATCATGTTTTTATCAGGCCAAAGCTGTCAGATATTTTTATTAGTTTATAAATTAGCTTTGTTTTTAATGAATTGTGAAATTACATATATATCAAAGAATTATTTTAAAATAAATTCTTTATGATTTATTGTCAGTAATGTTGGATTTGTATAGCTGGAGGGTTACATTCTTGGGTGAAAAAAGATCACAGTGGCAATGTTTAAAGAGCCCTGATTGATGGAGTATAATAATATACATATACATATATATATGTTGCATACAACCAAATCAAGGCAATTAGCATGTGAATATCACCAAATATAATCACTTGTGTGTGTTGGGAATATCTTACCCTCTAGTTCTTTTGAAATGTGGTGTAGACTACAGTTAGCTTGCTGTGCTACTAGATATCTTAATGTAGCCATGTCTGGTGGAAGATGTGCATATCTGGTTTGCAGGAGTATTGGGGTCTATGAATTCCAATGGGGAACACAGGATGGGGAAAGAGATGGGATTGGAAAGGACTGCTGTAAGAGAAAGAGAAAAGAAACTCCTGAGGTCAGCTATTGCCCTTTTTTCATTAGATAAGAAACACAATATGTTTAAACTTGAGCCTTCTGTTATTTAGAAATATGCTCCTAAGCTGCCATGACTTATCCACACTTGTGAACCCTGAGTGATTTGCAGCTGCAGCCTCTGAGGGTGTGAGTCCCCTCCACTCACAAGCATTCCTAAGACAACTCCCTGAGACTTTGCTTTAAAAAATGATTTCTAAAACCTTGGGAAGCCCTGGAGTCTGAGGAATCCCTTCCTTATGGTTTTGTGGGATCAAGACTTACATCTAGGAAGGTATCAGTGTCGAACTGGGCCATCCGATGCACAAAGACACAGGCACCTTGAAGCCACGTAGAAAACACGCTACCAATGGCAGCCTTGATCCAGCCAGTGTCTGACATGTTCCACATGATATCTGACGGTGTCAAGTCCAGCCAATACCTACATACAGAGAAGCAGCAGAACAGAGCAAAAACACACATAAAATTGGTAAGCAAACACTTGTGTTTCTGAGGAGTAGCCTTGCCCTGCACCACAGTGGAAGCAAGCCTCAGAGCACATGCAGAGTTGTACATCCCCTTCTCTTTAGAAGGACTTCCTGAATCTTATGTCATCTGGGAGTAGAATGGGGGCTGGGTTTGGTGTACTGGAATATGGGTTTGTCCATCACTATAACAAATATTTAATGAGCAACTATTATGTAGAAGGCACTGTTATCATGAAGCACACAGACAGATCTCTACTTTTATTTTAGGGAAACAGAGTAGGAACAAACACACAATAATGTGAACTAAGTATGTAAATGTTACAGGAGAGGTAGATAAGATATTTATTTTTAAAGTGCTGTGATAAAATCCTCTGATAGAAGCAGGAAGGGCTTAATTTTGCTCACAGTTCCAGGGTAGACTCCACCATGCTGGGGAAGTCCTGGCAGCGGGAGCCTGAGGGAGTTGCTAACACGTTGTTGACAGTCAGGAAACAGAGCCTGACAAATGCTTGTGCTCAGCTCACTTTCAGTCCAGGACTCCAGCCCAGGGAATGGTGACACCCACGGTGGGCAGGTCTTACCATCTCAGTGAACCTAATCAAGATAGCAATCCCCTAGGCATATCAGAAGATAATCCTTGGGTATTCTAGATCTTATGGCTTGATGATTGAGATTGATCATTGAATGCTTTAAGTATAAGGAAAATTAAATAGAGCAATGTAACAGTTTTAGGTAGAATTATTTTTAAAGACCCTTCTGGATAGGTAAATTCACCTGGCAATAAGGATAGGATGGCAGACATGCTAGGAATCAAGCTCCAATCCTAAATTCTTGCTCCATCAGTTAATTAGATGGCATCATTTACCTAGGGTGGGACAGGGGCACTGAGAGTTCTATTAGAGATACCAGAATAGCCATTCAAGGAGAGGTGTCCCATTGACAGTTGGGCACCCACACTGACAGCCTGAGAAACTGAATACAAAACAAAGAAGTGGTTGTGGTGGTGTACTTCCTGCGACACCAAATTTGGGGATGGGGAGAGGAGGATTGCTGTAAATTTGAGGTCAGTTTAGGCTACATAGGGATTTACAGTCCAGAGCCAGTCACAGTGTGAGACCTAACTGCAAACAAAATAAGAATAAAACCATAGGTTTTTCCTCCTACCTTCCACAAAGGGTATACCCAATGCCAAGGCTGCTCTGTGAGTGCTGAGCCATCTTGGGGGAACCTGTGGTCCCACTGGTGAAGTAAATGGCCATTGGGTCTTGACTTCCTGTCTCCACGCAGCTGTGCTCTTCAGAAGCCGATCTGCAGATGAACCCCAAGATAGAGGCTGAAGATAGACCAGTCAACAGAACCTGCCATTGTTCTGCTCTCACTTCCCCCTAACCACAGGGGAGTCATGGACTAAACCTACCACAAAGCTTCCCTGAGCAGAAACTCCCAGGACATCTTCGAGGGACTCTAAAGATCAGGGCAAAGATTCAACAGCGTAAGTCCTTGTTTGTAAGCTCATTTAATTTTGTAGGCCAAATAGACAGCCAAAGGGAACTCGCAAAGTCAGTAACGAAAGCACATACACTTTGTTTCAACGTCTTTGTAATTTATTAAAAAAATTAAAAATAGCATTGAATCTTTGTAAATTGATACCATTTCAAGAATTGGGGCTTAGAGGAAGACCTTTAGACTCAAAAGCCAAATACATTGAGACCAAACTTTAAAAAGTTTTTGTTGTTCAGAATTTTCAATATCTCTAACAGAACAAGCTAGTAGTTAACCAAATAGCCACCCTCTCCTTTCCCTGAACTAATAAAAGTCTGGTTTTGTTCAGGTACTGGGTAGCCAGGTGCTTCGGGGAAACGGCCTCCTCAGTTAGCCACAGTTAAGCAAGCCAACCGGGATCATTCTTTTCCTTTCCAGTGGCTGTTTTAGGAATGGGCCTGGGAGAGTTATAGCCAATAGGTGCAAACCCTACTTTTAGGAGACATTTGCTTGCTTTGAAAAAAGAGTCATGAGGGCTGGGAAGATGGCTCATGAGGACCAGAGTTTGGATCCCAGCACCCATGTAAATGCCAGGCTGGTGTGGTGGTCCATTTGTGATTCCATGGCTTGGAAGGTGGAGACAGGAGCTTTAGATCAAGTTAGCTACCCAGAATAGTGCCATTGATGTGCTCTGGGTTCAACAAGAGAGTGAGTAAGGTAATGAGAGAGTGTGTAAGGTGATGAGAGAGACTGAGGAAGACATCTGATGTCAGCCCCAGGCCTTAACATGCAAGCACGTACATGTGAACTCTCACATATATATGTGCCCATATGCATGGGAATACACACACACACACACACACACACACACACACACACACACACAAACACCATCTATACATCTACAGGAGAAAAAAAAGAATAATGGAGACAGGATGCCACTGTCCATTTCCCATTCCATTCCTTCTGTCTCACAGCCCATGAATACTGTGCATGTATAAAATGTACAGTGTTTCTGTCTGAAACTCTCCTAGTCATGCTGGCATCATACCAAAAATGGGACAATGAAAGAACAGCTAAACTGGGGTCCATGCTAGCCAATTAGGCAACCCTAAGTACTGTTCGAGCCATCAGTACTTGGATTACTAAGGTGGAAAGCATTCATGTTAGGTGATAGCAATCTGTGTAAGGCTGTGTAGACAGCTCTCCAGCCCCTCCTACCCCTGAACAAACGTGCCATTCCTGCACTGAAGGATGGAGCAGAGGGCCTCCATCTTTAAATGTGGATGAGACTTACGAATTAACCTGGCACAAACAGTGTGCCAGGGATTCTGGGACTTCTTCAGCTTGCAAAGGTGTCACAGCTGTTTTTCCTGTCCTTGGCGACCAGAGAACTCAGCCCCAGATGATGTTCAGATTGTCTTGCTTGACAGAGGGGCCACGTGAATGGAACTCAGATGCCTCTGCTGTCAGCCAGCACCAATAGCTTAGGAATAAACCTGTTCTCTAATATACTGACCCCACCAAGCTGACGTGACACAGAGACCAGCTGCCTTTGGTGAACTGTGTATGAACTTCTGACTCACAGCATATAAGCAAATAAAATGCTACTTTTGTTTTTACATCAGTAAATATTGGGTAGGCTGTTAGTCAGTGATGGATAAACTGATACAATATTTCAGAATTTTTGACACACACACACACACATACACACACACACACACACACACACACACACACACACACACACACACCTCACCATGTAGCCCCTGACTGGGCCTGGAATTCACTATATAGACCGGTCTGGCCTCAAACTCATACATGTCTTCTTGCCTCTGCCTCCTGAGTGCTAGGATTAAAGGCATGCTTCACCATGCCCGGCCTCATGCATTATATTTTTAATTTACCTTTTGGAAAAAATCCAAGTAAAAGGTTTCATTTCAATGAATTTCATTTTATATTATCATTTTGTTTTGAGGCATTGTCTATAGAGCCCAGGCTGGCTGAAAACTGTGCATTTGAAGATGATGTTAAATTTACTCCTTGCCTCCACTTCTCGAGTGCTGACATTATACACACGCACCACCCCACCCAGATTACAAGGCATTGGAGAAGTTCAGGACTTCACCCATGTTAGGCAAACTCCATCATCTGGGTTACATCTCTAGCCCTTAGCTAATTTTAATGATGAAGGATGCCATCAGAACTGTAGAGACCATTACGTAATAAGCATATTCAGGCCACAATGCCAAAAATAGTTTCACCAAGTATTGAGATAGTTTGGTAACTCTCTTTCTTCAAGATGGAAAAAGATCATTGAATTTTTTCTTTCAGTACAAATATTAGGTGAAGTTGGATGTTGTGGGCTCCAGACTGGGGGCTATGTTACTTTATCTAACATCCTAGGTTAGGGGACATCCCTTGTCTCTGGAAATTTCTCAGTTGAGTAAGGAAACCTACTAATACAAGGCTTTTATTATGTGTTTACTTTTTCTAGAAGCAGAGACATTAGGATCTCTGAGAGGCAGGAAGATGCACAGGGTTGATGCTGAGGTCTGCTTTTCTCTCCCCTGAGTTCTGAGCTCTGGAGTTTCAGAGCTGACTCCCTCCAGGTAACTTCCAGATTTTTATCTTTATACCTGAGACTCACATGTTCTCCACCTGTTAGACATCTGGATATTCTTACATCCCTGATCTGATTATGGCTAGTGGTTAACTTACTATCTTAAAAAAATTGTATATGGCTGCTTTACCTACATGTAGGTCTGTGCACTACATGCATGTAGACCCATGGAAGCCAGAAGTGGGCATTGCAACTGAGCTTACAGATGGTTGTGAGCTGCCATGTGGGTGCTGG
>CABHPQ010148950.1:0-15333 GCA_902168405.1 Peromyscus aztecus | reverse complement strand
ATATAGCCCTGGATGGTCTCTATCTCTCTATGTAGACCAGACTAGGTTCAAAAGCATAGAGATCAACCTACTTTTGCCTCCCCAGTGTTTGGATTAGTGGTGTATGCAACCATGCTAAGTATACATGGATATCTATCTTTATGATTCAAATTTTAGGAGTTCACTGAATAGCAGAACTGAGCACAGATGTTATCAAAGTCTGATTGATTTCCAGATCCCATAGTAACTCTGATCTAGCTAATGACTATAGACTAGAATAAATAGCTACAAAGTTTTAAATAATATTGGAGACTTAAAGGTGATCCAACTTAAAAGAAAGGTAGCAATCTGATAGGATGGCAGAGTTATCTCCATTATGGAACACACATAATATGAAGGAAAGTTACAAAGAGCTGTAGGAACGGGGACATGTGCACAGGAGGAAGTTATGAGGGAGAATAATGATAAGCATAGATGTAGATGCAATTCCAAAGAGGAATGCCAACACAACTGTGCCAAGTTTTCTCTCCTCAAAAGAATTCCATTGAAGCCCGGTGGTGGTGGTGTATACCATTAATCCCAGCACTTGAGAGGCAGAGACAGGTGGATCTCTGTGAGTTCAAGGCCAGCCTGGTCTACAGAGTGAAATCCAGAACAGCCAGGACTGTTACTCAGAGAAATCCTGTCTTAAAAAACAAACAAACAAACAAAAAAGAATTATATTGAAAAGTTAGAGAATTTCTAATTAATCAAAGGCATACAAAAAGAAAAGTTCAACTCTAACTCCTCTGCCTACTATTTGCCTTCCTACTAGTTTTAAATATCTTCCAAAAAAAAAAAAAAAAAAAGAGAAATAGAAAACACTAGCCAAATTCATTGAAATTCTAAGTGGATTCTCAAAACAGACCCTCTAAAGTTCTGAAGGAGGCAGGCTGTTCATTAACAGGGCTGTGGTATTCATTAATGGGGCTCTGCTAACAACTCACTGTGATGACTCCTTGGGGGGCACTCATCTTTACCAGCTCTGACCGTGGGAGGCTTACCTCATGATGGCGACATGCCTGATGCAATTCTAAGCTTCACACAGTTGAAACACATATTCACATTATGATATTTCTGGCTAAAATCTTAAGATCTATTCTGACAATTTGGTCTTGGATAACCAAAATACATCTTTTCATTGGGAGAGATATTCTGCTCCCAGCATCAAGGGTGAATTTATTCCTGCTGGAACTCTGTGATTGCCTTGTCTTTTGGTAAATGCAACGAAAAATTTGTATAACTGACACATTCCCCAAAGGACACCTGACTCCTAACGAGAGAAGGCTACATAGCAAACAATCAACATGTATTTCCTTCCAATCTTACCATTCTTAGACCCATGGATTTCAGTGTTCTTTTTAAACAATTACGTGTTTGGTTTTTTGGCCTACATGTACATACGTTATGTGCACTCCTTGTGTGCTGGATGTGTACAGACATCAGAAGAGGGAGCTGGATCACCTGAAACTGAAGTCAATGATAATCGTGAGCCACGAGATGAGTGCTGGGAGTTGGACCCAGATCTCAGCAAGAGCTGCCAAAGCTCCTAACTGTTCAACCTTCTCTCCTGCTCCAGATTTCAGCGTTCTTGTTATTTCCTAAGCAGAGAATGTGCAATTATAAAATGTGTTTTCTGAAAAGATTTCCAAGACAGAGCAACAACTGCAGCATCACTTTGTTTATGTATTTTCTATACACAGTACAGCCATATTTTCTCTCCACTTCACTCAAGTTTTGAAAACAATTGAGATTATAGTATAATTACATCATTCCTCCCTTCCCTCGAGTCCAATGTTTTCTTCTGTCTTAGTGAGGTTTTGATAGGGTTAGTTTTGTAAAAGGATAGGGCTAGTTGAAATAAAATATTCAAACAGGGGGGCTGGGAAACAGCTCGGTGGGCAAAGTGCTTGTTGCCCTACACTCACGTCAGAGCCAGGGGTAGAATATGTGTCTGTGTTCCCAGTCCTGGTGTGTGGAGACAGGAAGGAGCAGGTAAAACTTGGCCAGCCAGTCAAGTTGAACTGGAAACTCCAGATTCAATGGAAGACTTTGGGGGTTTGAATGAGAATGACCAGCCGTAGGCTCATATAGCTGACTACTTGTTTCCTAGTTGGTGGTACTCTTTGTGAAGTATTTAAATGTGGGGCCTTATTGGAGGCGGTATGGCAATGAGGCATGTTTTTAGCTTT
Source organism: Peromyscus aztecus (assembly GCA_902168405.1). NCBI lineage: Eukaryota > Metazoa > Chordata > Mammalia > Rodentia > Cricetidae > Peromyscus > Peromyscus aztecus. The sequence goes on along the minus strand of CABHPQ010148950.1, from coordinate 13,123 downwards.
CAAAAGCCCACACCAATCTCCATATCTTTCTCTCTGCTTCATGGCTGTGAACCAAGATGTAAGTTCTCAGCTTTTGTCCCAGAGACATGTCTGCTTTCCTGTTGGGCATGTACACGGGCAAGAGTGCCACAAACATATATGTACATACAAGCATAGTTCACACACACAAAATTTAAATAATAATACTCAAATATCCAAACTTTTTTCTTTAAATACTATGGTTATGTTCTAACTTAATAGCGTCTCTCATAGAGCATACTTTGTTTCTGTCTGATTAAAATATGATATAGGCCAATGCAAAATAGAATATTTTAACACATTACAATAGCATACTACTAACTGATTATACAACATTTTACATGCTTGCAATTATGTTGATAATTAGATATCAAATATCTAGGGATTAGATAAGGAACCAGCCATCAAACTGAATTAAGAGGTAGAGAAAACAGCAATTTGGATATAATGTTGTTGTGGAATATTTATTTACACTGTAAATAATGTGTTTCTGCCTAAAGCACCTCTGACTGTTTTAATAAAGAGCTAAATGGCCAATAGGTAGGCAGGAGAGAATAGGTGGGTTAATTAACTTATAAGAGCTACTTGGGAAAAAGCCTAAGCTAAGGCCAAGCTTTCATAATTAATTCTCCAGGTCATTATTTGTGGGCTGGTGGTCCAAAGATAACCATACAAGAAAACTTGCTACATTTGGTACCCAACATGGGGCATGTAAATCCACATATTGCCTGGAAAAGCTTTTAAAAAAAGTTTGAATAGGCTCAGTGCTCACAGCTACAGAATTGCGGCTCTTTTAAGAGGCCTTGTTACCAAGCACTTGAATGGGGTTCATGAGCAGTGAGTGGTGTGCTACTCATTGGCAGGAGACTAGGTAGAAATGCCTACTGTAGCATGGACCCAGAAACTTCCCAGAGCTGGGGCAGATAGACCAGCTCCAGCTAGGGCACACAGACATGAGGCCAATTGGGAGTGGGTGAAGCCAGCTGCCAGGCCGGAGAGCCTAGCAGATTAAGATTTGGCTCACGTTGTCAAAGACCACTGCTTAAGTGTGCAATTGCAGGCACCTCTGAACAGATATAGTCTGCTTAAAATGTGCTTAGATGCTGAAGAAAGGAAAGAAAATGGACATGAGTAGTCAGAGAAAAATAAATAAATAGTTCAAAATTTAAAAAGTGAACTCTTTAAAGAAAGAGTAAAGTAATGTAAAAGGAAAAAGCCACATAAATATGGGAAATACACACGGCATCTGGATCCTGTGTGGTGCTTTGCTGACTTCAAATTTTTGCTAATATATAAAAAATAGCTGCTGAGAGACATTGGATTATGGGAACTTCCAAATTAAACCAACCTATATATTTTTAAAATGTCTTAACTTCAGAATGGGAGTCAGAAAATATGTTGCGTTGGGGGAGAGGTTTTGTTTTTGTTCCCACAGGAAACAAAAAGCTACAGATGTCTTCAAAATAATAAAGATCAGATTTGATCAGGGAAGACCTCTTGAGGATCTTGGCTGTAGACATGAGGGAGGAAGCCAGAAAAGACTACAGGACAGGTGACATGTATGCTGATCCTTCGACATGGGAACAGAGCTAACAGCGGCTGAGACATGATGAATCTTGTTAGCTACAGAGCCCTCGTGACTTATTATTACATGCCATCCTTTCACATGGCATGGATAGAGATTTTATATTACAGTTTGGTTATGCAGTCCGAACAAACTTATAAAGTTGACAGATGCCTTTTATCTGCTCAACATAAAACAAAAAAATCATCTTTAACTAACTTGTCCACACTGCACATTCCATACTTGTGTTAATGCAGATATGTATATTACCTTTAAAATTTGTGTGTTTTCAGAACAAAGGGACCAGACACCAATAAAGACAAGTAGTCCAGGTGATTCAGCCTCTCAGAATGCCTCTGTTGCAGCTTCCGCAAATTCTGCATCCAGAGCAACTTCAAAGCTGCTGGCTGATATGGTCCAGCCTCATCCACTACTCCAGCCAAGACTTCAGATAAACCCTGCACTTTTCCATCACACAGATAGTGATCAACAAACAACACAGCTAGCTCTCCCAGGACTTGACCATTGTCCCAATTTTCATAGGGTTCCCTAGAACTGCAATCACCCCAAGACATCAGGAAACAGACTAGAGAACACATTACTCACTTTTTGAGTCATTTAATGTATTATGGATGTTTATCATTGATTAGGGGGCTTGGTTGCAAGTTGCTGTTGGTCATCATTAGGGAGTAGGCTGAGCTGGGCATTGGTGGCGCACACCTTTAATCCAGCACTTGGGAGGCAGAGGCAGGTGGATGCCTGTGAGTTCGAGGCCAGCCTGGGCTACAGAGTGAGTTCCAGGAAAGGCACAAAGCTACACAGAGAAACCCTTTCTCGGGGGGGGGGGGGGGGGGGGGGAGTCTGAACAAAGGATAGGTAACATAGTACTTTCTCTGGACATTGTGAATGTAATTCTTACCCGATAATTGTTCTTATTGGGTAGAGTTTTACTATGTTAGAGTTAAAACCTCTTCTTTTTAATTAGACAAAAAGGGAAAATGTTCAGAATATTTGTTTACACTGTAAAGATGTGTCTGTTCCTAACGCACTGTCTGATTGGTTTAATAAAAAGCTAAATGGCCAATGGCTAGGCAGGAGAGAATAGGAGGGACTTCTGGGCAGAAAGTGAGAAACTGAGGAGGAATCTAGGCACATGATTTCACCTGCCGAATTGGAGCAAGTCAGGTATGAAGTACTAAGAAGAAGTAACTGAGCCACGTGGCAGAACATACATTAAAAAATATATATAGGTTAATTAAGTTTCAAGAGCTAGTTGGGGAAAAGCCTAAGATAAGGCCAAGCTGTCCTAATTAATAATAAGTCTTCAGGTCATTATTTGTAGGTTGGTGGTCCAAAGATAGTCCAACAAGAAAGCTTGCTGCATAATGTATAAGAGAAGAATAACCAAATAAATAAATAAAAATATGCAGAGGAAAAAAGAATAAGGAAATAGACAAATCATGATTTTAATAAAATAATTTTTCAAAGTGGTTAACAAGGTACTCATTTATTGCAGTCTCTTACATTCAAGTAACTAGATCAAAGTGGTAGATATAATAAAATTCTCTAAAATTTCCTAGTCACAAAGGAAATATACTATATAATCATCAGAAAAGTTATTTTGACAGTTATTCTGAAGACTATCTCTCTGAAAGTATATTCTAGATTCTTAAAAGTTCATTGTGCTATCTTATGAATATAATGTCCCTTGGCAAGCAAAGACTGTCTTGTAATGATATACCTCTATTAGTATTGATCCAATTATCTTTTCAGGATTCTGTAATTAGTGTTCTAAGTGCTTCACAGATTTACTGAAAGTTCAGAACTAGTCACAATCTTCTTCAGTAGTCACCATGCTGAAGAAATATTTCCTGATTTTGACTGGGAATCTTTAAAGCTATGCATTTGTTCAAGTGGAAGGGATAGCATTAATTAGTTCTTAACCAACAAGAATTGTTGCTGACAAAATAGACATTTACCATGATAGAACATGACATTTATTTGCAGGCGTTAGCTCTGTATATACCACATGTTCTTAGAAATCTACTTTAACCTTAGCAACATGTTCACTCTTGCATGTCTCAAATCCTACTTACATGTGTAAGTGATGCAGGAGGAAAGGATTTGCTCTCATCTAAATTTTTATGTTAATTTTAGTAATGACCTGGGAAAAATCATAAGTTACTGCTCACTGCTTTAGTCCTTTTTGAGAGCCTGAGACAATTGCTAAGTGCCAAACCATTTGCTTACGACCGTCAGCCTCAAAGTGGAAACATGCAAGCATATTTCAATCCTGAGGCATGGACTGGCAAAAAGCCAGTAGGAAAATGGAAAGAGAGCATAAATACAAATGAAAAATGAAATTTAAACACATAAAAACTACTCCACCCCAATAAAGAAAACAAACTGAATAGCCCATGAGACATCTTTGAGCACTGAACTCCCAAAAAATGAATTATTTAATGATATAAAATAATGCAAAGGATGCCAGGGAAGATAACATGTATGTAATTTATACAAACATTCTAGTAAATGAAAACCTCTGTTTCTTTCAGTTGTGCATTTGAGTAATAATTTGTTGTTAACAATTAAAACACTCATCAAAATGAAGCACAATGTGTTTATTCATTAGAATACTTTGTAACTATTAAAATGAATGTCATAGATTTACATGCGGTGATAATTCCATAAGGTATTTTATTGGTGAGTATTTGTTGTACACTCTGTAGGGTTCATAATTTTTTGTTTAAATATATCATTCACTTTAACCACAGTTAAACTATAGCCCCTCTATAGTCTCTTTTCTCCCCATGTCCTCATGGTTGCCAGGATTTCCTCAGATTATCTTGTTTCTATTTTCACATCATACACATGTATATATAAATGATTTATATATAATGGTTCCATATATAAACATAAAATCTAGGAAGGAAAGTACAGTGTCATTCTAAATCAGGCTTATTTGGCTAAATATGTTAGTGTACAGTTGCATACATTTTCCTGTATGCAGGGAAATAATGGCTGAATTTATCTTTATACAAATAAAGAAAAATTATATCTAATTTAACATATACATTATATTTAATTTAATGTATGCATTTATTTAATTTAGTATATATGTACATATGAAACTTTATTCATTAAGTAATTGATGGCACTTATGTGCTTATTTCATAACTGATGTCAACGCTGCTGCAGTAAACGTGGCTATGCAACTGTCTCTGTAGCACACTAATTTTGATTATTTGGGGGATATTTTGACTTATAAAAATATCTATCAGTAACAGAAACTTAAAGGCCTTCAATTATTGGAACTCTGATAGCAAATTTGGCTTGGGTGGTTTGATTACTTTGTCAATTTCTGTTTGTTTTAAACAGCAAGAAATGTACATAAAATATAACTATTACAAACTTCTTACTAAATTAAGACTGAACCTCTTTTAAAATATCAAACCAAAATTTTGCATGTGTTTTCTTGCTAGTCCTACTATGTAACATTCCCATATTTAAAACTGTTCCTACCTCATTAAATTTTTCTAGTTGAAATATTTTTATACAAAGAAACAATTCCTGAGATTCAGGATGTGGGTTATCTTCTAACTGATTCTCTGTCAGCTATAAAACTTGGCTTTTCCCCCTTAAAAGCCTTAAATTTATGTCAAGTTTCGGACCTATAATCATTTTAAAAATTAATAGTACCTATATGGATTTGACATATGTCTCTCATTTCTTACTATTGATGATAACTAACCAATTGTGAGATATTGCATATTAATATACTCTATAATTATAGTGGAAAACTGAATAGAGTAGAAACAACTAGATAATCTTTTAAATGGAGGTTATTTTATCTCATGGAGACATTTGAGAAAATCCAAAGGCCATTTTGATTGTCATAGCTGGAGAAAAGGATAGTACACAGAGGTCACAAATGCTGCAAGCCATTTTACACTCCAGTAGACAACTCTTTCAAGCAATTTTGGAGCTGAAACACCTTTAGAACCAGGCTTAAGGAAGTCTTGTTTTATCTTGTGGAGCAGGACTTACAATTTAATCAGAAAGTTACTATCCTGATGTTCATGCTGCTATTGTACCAGCAGACATGTCTTATCATGACAGACATTAAAATATTGTTTGAAGGGTTCAGAGTTGAGTAAGATTTATGGATAATTTTCTCCTCTAGTGGCATGCACAGCACCTTCCAACAGTATGAATGATAGCCAGTAGGGATGAAGCTTCCAGGTAAGTACCAACTTGATTTTGTCATATTCTATGACTCAAGTATGTAGTCTCTTCAGCAATAAGGTCTTACCATCAAGTTCTGTAGGTAATCAAGAGCAATGGCAGTAGCCTATGATGTTTGGAAGTCTACAGAACCTGACTGATCAACAAGTAACCCATTATTGACAAAGGGATTTTTATTTGTTAGCCTCCAGTATCTAGTAGGGGCACTATTGCCCCATTTTACAGTAACTTCATTATAATTCTCTTTATGTATGTATATATGTTATATAGAAGCCTCTACAACAATAGGTTTCAAAATATTTCTTTCAGAAGGTCTTTAGTGTTATCTATCCTTCAACATACTCCGTCTTCTACCCTGGTCCCTACCCCCTTTCCATGCTAATTTAACTCTTTAGGTTCCATTATTCCATTTTAACTCTTTTAATGAAACCCATACCTGACACCATTATTGGGTTGAAAAAAAAAACTTATGGTTAGACAGGTCATAGGATGTAGGATAGAAACCAACTACTACTGTTCTGATAAATGAATACAGAATTGAACTGACTGCTAATGAGTTATCATAATACTCATAGATCAATGCATCTCTCAACCCTAATATTAGAAGCTTCTATTTGCAGTTGATAATGATCCCACAGAGACAAATGTCCAAGGGGTGGAGAATAAAATATTATAAAATGCTCATGCCTAAATGGAGCATCCACACTACACCCTCTCCTCCCAAGAAGCAGTAGATGACGACAAGGGAACAGAGTCTTGTGGACACAGAAGGGAAGCTACACACATGAATTTGCAATGGATATGATCACATGTACAAGGCCTGTGCACACTCCAATCAGACCACTTCCTAGCATGGAGGTGGGAGCTGGTCACAAATACCTACCCTAGCTTGGAGCTGCTGGCATAAAAATTTCAACACTTTTCTCTTATTATGCTGTACACATAGTTTAATTGATCATCACTTTAATTTGAGCTATTGGTTCTCTGTCATTAACCCAGATATTTTTGTTTTCTGGCATCTAATAGTTATTCCCATCTCACTGATATTTTTCTACTTTGGGAGTCATCTTCACTTGAAGAGTTCTATTGCCTTACTAATATTATTTAGGGGTTGGAGAGATGGCTCAGTGATTAAAAGCACATGCTGCTCTTTCAGAAGACCTGAATTTGGTTCCTAATCCAAACATGCAGCTCACAACCCTCTGTAACTCCAGTTCCAGGATATAAGAATCTTTCTTCTGACTTCCATAGGCACTTGCCTGCATGTGATGCACATATTCAGTCAAGCAAGAAAATATACATGTAAATTAAATGAATGACTTTTAAAATGTAAAATTTATCATTGTATTCTATAAAGCTACACATTGAAACAGGTATAATTCCATTTTATGTTGTATTTTCTATCATATATATTGAATACTATAATTTAAAATTCAGTGGACTAGAGTTCTGCTCAAGAGCTGGTCATGTGTTAGTATATATTAGTAGAGAGAAACCTGTAAAAATAATAATTATATATTCTTCTGGTCTTTAATACATCTACTATTCTACTTTCTGTGACTTTGGTTTGCTTTTGTTACCTAGTTCTTTATTTAAGGTGGAAGACTTGATCCTTGACTTGAGGACTTGATTTCCTTTAGTATATGCACTTATTCCTGTATATTTCTCTCAACACTGATTTAGGTATATCACATAAACTTTGGTAGGCCATATACTTCTTTTTGTTCGTCTCAAAGCATTTTATAATTTCCTGTGATTTTTCACTTGAATCAATTATTTTGATCAATTATTTAATTTCTAGTATTGATTTATAATTTCATTGTATTGTGATCATAGAAGAGTTTTGAATGATTTCAACATCCTTGTAAAGGACCGAGATCAATTTGTGGGCCAACGTCTGATCTATCTTGGGGAATGTTTCATACATGTTTGAGAATAATGTATATTCTGCTGACATTCCACAACTGTGTACTTTCATTGGTTGTAGTTTTCTGTAATGGTCTCCACCTGTTTCAGAGAAGTTTCCTTAATTGGGATGAAGACTATAGTCATCTACAAGGAGTTGTTCTTATATCCCACTGCCAACTGATACATCTACAATACAACCCTGGCACCTAAGTCTCAGAGTTCATTTTAGAAGAGGGAGCAGCAAGATTGTAAAAGCCAGAAAACAGCAAGTTTGCTGTGAGATAGTGAATCCTAGTAATGCCAGAAGCTACACTCTTAACAGAGACAGTTTACCTAGAATTGCAATTCAGTTCTTTTCTATTTCTTTATCTTTTGAGACAGGGTGTTACTATGTAGTTTTGGCTAGGTTGAAATTCACTATGTAAACCAGGCTGGCCTTGAACTTACATAGATATACCCACCTCTTCTACCTCCTAAATGCTTGGATTAAAGGTGTGTACTACCATACCTGACTGCAATTCCATTCTTTTTAGTCATTTTGTGGTTATTTTCCTTTGGTGTTTTAATAGATTCACAACTTTCATGGCATATATATATATATAATATATATAATATATATATTATATATATATATAAAACTGTCCTGGCTAAGTTGATGTTTTATTGAGACTCTCTTCTCTGGTGAACAACTCTCCAAAGAAAGTTTTTAAAATATTTTATTACTGTATTGATAATACTTTTGGAAATAAGCAATACTAAAAGCCTTAAGATGCTTTCTTCTTCTTATCAAATTCTATCGAGGTCAAAAGACATTTAAAATACTGTTGTTCTCAAGGTGAGTAGAAGATATGCATGGGCCAGCCTGAGTCCTCCTCACAGTCCTAGCTGGCTGAAGGCATCCACAGGATGGCCCCACATCATAAGGGTGGGTGCCATTTTGATGAGCAAATATATGGTGGAGAAATGGGAGAGAAAGAGCAGCAGAACGGTTTATGTGCTGTGGAAAGAGGCAGAACTGAAGAAGTGAAGGCAGTGAGGAACAGGGTGAGGTGAGAGGCCTGCTTGCCATGTGGGTCCTGGAATAGCTGGCCCTGCCCCTCGCTGGACACTGTAGCAGCAGAGATGGCCCCACCCTCACCATGGGCGTGGGAGAGCTGGCACCAACGGCATGAGCCTAGAGAGCTGGCTCTGCCCCCTACCTGAAGGGGTGGTCCTGGTGCCCCAGACCGACCAGCTCAACTACCACCTAGACCCATATCCTCAGCCTTGAGTTGATCCATCCTAACTTTTACCCCATCCATGACCTGTTGGAATGCATAAAAGGGCTGGTCCTGCAGAACCATAGCCACAGGTTCTCCATGACTCGAGGCAATAGCAGGATATCTGAGTTATGTTGAGGGTCCAGTGATGATGGTGTGCCAGAGGCCAGAGGCCTTGAACCAGACCATGACTCACTGCAATGAACGTTTACAGGGGGCTGATTGGACAAAAGGACACACCGAGTGACACACCGCAGCTCCCAGTGCCACTAGGATGAAGTGTTGGAGAGATGGGAAAGATGGAGGAGCGAGGTGGGGTTTTGTTTGTTTGTTTTATATTTAATTAGTTTTGTCGGGTTCTTTTGGGGAGATACTGCAGGGGTAAGGGGAGGATATGAAGGGACTGGGCATGAGTGGGATTGGCGTGCATGATATGAAATTCTGAAAAAATCAATAAAGAATTATGTTATATATAATATTCGATATATATATATACACACACTATTATTCTTTTTATCTTGCATTTCCAAGGAGAAAAATATTAAAGCTATCCAAAGATAAAATACCATAAACATACTATAATATAAACCAGTCTTTACATTTCCAAAATTCAGTTTTCTTTTCTTAATCATATGTATTATACTGAATGGATTTAGTTTAGGAAGTTACTGAATTTGAGAACTATCTGACTCCAGAATTTTCAAATCTCATATTTTCCTTTTTTAGAAGCCATTATTATCTTTCTGTGTTTTCAATTTCAAAATTCACTACTCATCTCAGCAAAGACGTTTTTCTCCTTTTTGTTCCTTTCAAATTGCTTCTTCATGAGTCATTCAAATGCATTTTCTATATAAAATTTCAGAAAATTAGTTTTGAAGAGAACAACTCAACCTTATCAATAACATGTGTTGTTTTATTCCTTATGAAATTTCCAGAAAATTTTAACGAACTTCAGTGCAAACTCTACCTGCCTAGTCAGCTTCCTTCTTGAATAACCAGCTCTTTCTTCTAAGTATTCAGTGAGATCCCTTCCTTTTTAAAAAAGAGATCTGCTTATTTTTATTTTATTTTTGCCTGCATGTATGTTCATGCTCACGTGTTTGCCATACTCTTGGAGTCCAGGAGGGGGCGTTGAATCCCTTGCGATTGGAGTTATTTATAGTTATTAGCCACCATGTGGGTGCTGAGATCTGACCCAGATCCCACGAAGAGCAGTCCGTGCTTTGAACCTCTGACCCACCTCTTCAACCCATAAGATCCCCTTCAATTAATAAAAATCAAATAGAGAATGCAGAAAATACATCTCATAACTCTGTTTTATGAATCATTGCCAACTAAATTAATGACTTTTTAATAATCACCGGCTAGACTCCCTTTTTACCTTCTGGACGTTCACATTTAGAGATGTCAATCCCCTTTCTCAAAAGTGAAATTCAATCCAGACCATCAAAAAACCCAAATGCTCTTATTTAGTACGTACCTTTAACCCAGTGCCAGGCATGGTTTACTTCTCTGGGAGTTATTGACCATAGTTGTAGAGAGCTGCGTACAGCCGCGCCTTAAAGATGGCGCTGGTTTCCGCCTTCCGCCTTCCCGATGGTGAGAGCTCCCTGTGGTAAACAACTCCATATAAGGCTATAGCGGAATTTGTGGCTTGCTTACGCATGCTTGAGCCTATTGGGCAATGCCCACGTGGCGACCTGGGGTTGGCTGCCCAGAGCCTATTTAAGGCCGGGAGAGGCTTTCCCCAGGGGGGTCAGAAGTCAGAAGATTGTTCAAGGGTCCTGAATAAACTGCAGGAAGAAGAGCTCGGTGTCGTGTCTTCCTTGCTGGTCGAGGTGGTCACTACACAGTATCCCTAGAGGCTCCAAAATCATACTGTCTATCGCCACTGCACTTGCATGCCTAACAAAACTACAGTTTTTGTACTGTTGAAGATGTCACATGCTTTCTTGTTATATTTGAGACCCCTGTATGAGAGGGAATAGATGCCTCATACCTTAACCCTGGGCAAAAGCCTGTGGCTGAAGAGTTCAAAGAACCTAAGAAACAGTTTATTACCGATGTTGTGCTAAATGGACATGCAGTCAAAGTGCCTTCTAATTATTTGTGTTTATGTCTATAGACAAGTTCTGTTCTAATTTTGATCAAAAAGCCTCTTCTATTTCTTTTCTTTTCTTACTTTAATGATGGTTAACGCAGAAACGTGTAACTGATAAAGTGCTAAAAATACATGACTGTTGCAGGTTCACCCCTAATTAGACAAGCATGTCAATGCCTCCAAGCTCTGGAAACATTACAAAAGAGGGTGTGGAAAGACTGTGAGAGTCAACAGATGAAGAAGAGCACTGTAACCTGTTGCCTTCTGTATATGACATTGAAATTGTCATCGTGAATGCACAGCAGCTGTGGCTCCCTGCACCAGAACTGCATACAAACATAGGAAAGCAGGCAGGTCACTGTTTGGGAAGAAGATGAAGATAATTAGGAGAGACAAAAAGATAAGAGAGAATGATGGAGAGTGAATATGATTCCACTACATTGCTTTTATATCTCATAAAACTATAATGTTTAAACACTTCTCTGACAGCTATGATAAGTATAACACATAAAATGAAGTGAAACTAAGGGTTGATGAACTAGGAATTATAGAAAATGCCCAAAGTTGTGTGTGTGTGTGTGTGTGTGTGTGTGTGTGTGTGTGTGCGCGCGCGCACGCGCGCACTCGCGTGTGCGCATCAGAATCCATTATTGACGGCATGATACCAAAGCTGGTCTTCTTGGTGAGCAGTCTGTTTTGCAACTTCACAGTCGCTTGTGGTACTATCTAATGTCCACTCCAGCTTCAAAGAGTGTTGAAAAGGGATGATTTGTAAATGTGCAAGCTCTTAAAGTCATTCCCTATCCATTACATTAATACAATAAGGGCCAGCTAAGTCCCTTTTTTTTTTTTTTTTTTTTTTTTTTTAGAGTGAAAATCGAAACCTCCTCTCAGGTGTACTTTGCTTGCCATCTGGAAGGCAAAAAGCCTGCCAGTTTTAAAATAACACCTTTTCCCATGTTAAAAACCCCCTTGCCAGCACTCTGCTGTATGCCTCCAGTCCTAGATAACATACCCAAGTGAGAGCTATCAAATAAGTAGCATTTAAGGCAGAAATTATACATTGAGAGAGATGACTAATGCTTGATAATACATTTCAAATTACTAAAACTTGGCAGATTGTTTTTAGTTTAATAGATGATATTTTATATGCTATCTTTAAAAAATTAAATTGAATTTAGCTCCATGTCCTTGTTCTTCAAGACTCTGAGAGCTATCTAGTCTGAGTGGTTGGAGAGTTAAGGTGCTTTACTAAAAATGGCTTTCACCAGACCTTAGGGATGTATATATTATACAAAGGTTCTAACTGACTTGCCCAGAGAAGAATTTTCAGAAAGAATATTAGGATATGGATTTGGAACAGCTGGGCTTTAGAAAATTAAAAATTAAGGTAGTCTTGAAAGGCAAGCAGCAGGAGGCACAGCAGCTTGGACATCTGCTGCCACCACCACTGCCAGCACAGTCGCTATGGCGACAACTCTGAAAACTTTCCATCTACCCTGGTGTCACTTGTTCAAGAGCTGTGTTGTAAAGCTTTATTGTGTCCGGATGTCGTTTCTGTACGTGTGTCTGTGTTCCTTGCACGCTTGGTGTTTGCTGATGCAGGGGAGAGTGTTGGGTCTCCTGGAACTAGTTACAGACAGTTGTGAGCTTCTGTGTGAGGGCTGGGCCCAGGTCCTCTGGAAGGGCAGCGAGTGCTCTCAATGGCTGAGTCATCTCTCCAGCCCCACTTTCTCAAGATTTATAATCACAGAGAGGAGCATCTAGTTTAGATCTGAAGCTAGTTTCTACCCTCATCTACACTAAGATCTGAGAAGACAGAACCAGGCTCCCCGAAGCCCCCACAGTCCAAGCTGAGGCAAAAAAACAGAAAAGTCTTCCCAAGGAAAAATGATGTCATAGGATAAACACATAACTGTGTCAACTCCCTGAAAAAAAAATGAGAAAATGTGCTACACTTGAATACATGATTGTCATATATCATAACCTCTCAAGTCTGTCTATTTTTATAAAAGCAGAAGTTCTGAG
>CABHPQ010148949.1:0-14560 GCA_902168405.1 Peromyscus aztecus | reverse complement strand
AGAGAAGAGACAGAGAGACAGAGAGATACAAGCCCATATTCCAATTCTTCATACAGAAATGGACAATTCAATTCGACAGCTATCTGGAGTTAGCATCAGGTCCCATGGTTGAGAGCTCAGTCTCCCAAACTGCTTTCATTGAAGGTTCCAATCCCACTCCTTGGCTCTCCTGTGCTTTTGATGAACCAACTTTAAGTCTGGGGTTCTATGACCCCTTTCTCTGGCCTGATAATTTGTGAGAATGCCTCACAGATCTCGGGGATAGTGTGCTGGGTAGTTTTATGTCAACTTGGCACAAGCTAAAGTCATCTGGGGAGGTGGGCTTCAAAAAGGAAAAAGCCTCCATAAGATTGAGCCGTAGGCAAGCCTGTGGGGCGTTTTCTTAATTAGTGGTTGATGCATGAGGGCCCAGTCCATTGTGGATGGCGCTGTCCCTGGGCTGGTGGTCCTGGGTTCTATAAGAAATGCAGGCTGAGCAAGCCATGGGGAGCAAGCCATCTGGCTGCACCTCTCCATGGCCTCTGCATCAGCTCCTGCCTCCAGGTCCCTGCCCTGTGTGAGTTCCTGTCCTGACTTCCCTAGAAGTGTAAGCCAAATAAACCCTTTCCTTGCCAACTTGCTTTTGGTCATGATGTTTCATTGCAGCAACAGAAACCCTAAGACAGGTAGTTTACTTGCTGTGTGTGTATACAGATACACACAAGTCCCTGCTAGGGACTGACCCTCCAGCATGTTGAACACACACCTTACCACGGAGCTACATCTGAAACCTTCTTAGCATCTTGTTTTGTTTTGTTTTTCAAGATAGGGTCTCTCTGTGTTGCCCTGGCTGTCCTAGAACTCACTCTGTAGACCAGGCTGGCATCAAACTCACAGAGATCCACCTCCCTCTGCCATCTTAGTATCATTTTAATTGCTTGACTTATCCCAGATTTGGCCAGAGGCAGCCTTGTGAAGATGGATGTGGTACGCTTTTTGACAAGTCTATATCATTTCTTAGTTTCCAGCTCAGAAGACACTTCAGACTTACCTTGCTCTTCCCCTGTCCCAGAAATCCCTTTATTTCAGGCATTGTAGGCCAGCAGGGTGGTACTTAGAAATCAAGACTGTTCAGAATGCACAAATGTATTGTTCTGTATATAATGCCTGTATTTATGTACGGATGCATGGGTCTCTGACTATTTACACTCTGACAATCAGCACTTCAGTGGTCTGTTCTTTCTAGCAATTTCTCTTAGTGGGTCACTTCTCTAACCTAAATTCCATTAGCCTCTGATTGTGGGTTCTATTATCATCAATGTATTTATATTTTTGCTCAGTTTTCCATTTTTCTCATGTGTAGATAATCTTCTCGTCACCGTAGCTACCTCCTCTGCATCACTCCCCTGCCGCCTTCCTGGCCTCTGCGTGTAGCAACATTCCTGTGTTCCTCCTCTCACTGCCCCTTTCTGGGCTCCAGAGCACATGCCACCCCAGTTCCTCTGCTCTGTTATCTCAGCCTCTAGACACTCAGAACCCCCTACAGCCTTGCTGTTCCGTTCTTCTCTCACACACCGGTGTCCCTGTCCCCTCTGTCCACTTCCTTAGTGTACAGGGTACATGGATACTCGGGAGAAAAATCTTCAAATTCTTAGGTTATGCCAAGATTAAAATGGAATAGGATTTTTATTCTCTGGGCCTTAATGTCTATTTTGCCTTGTAGATACCTAAGAGACCTTGTAGGCCTACAATTAGCATGTGTAGGGTTAAATGTTGCTATCAGAAGGCCCAATGAGACAAGGGAATGCAAATGGCTTCCGTTAAGTGTGTGGATCAAGTAGTATGTTCTAGAAGACCTGATGTTAAACATCACTATAATAGTTTGTTAATTAACTGAAAAACCTTCTTATTCCCAATAGGAGCTGTATACTCTAGCTGGGCTCAAGTGAAGTGTAAATTGCACATTCTATAACTACTTAATAAGCCTTCTCTTCTCCCCTTTGACATCCGCTAATGGGAGCAAACTGCCATCTTGGCAAGGAACGTTATCTCACCTCAACATCCTACCTTAAAAACTCTGGCCTCCCAGGAGAGGGGATTTCGTGTGACCATGGTGTGTCGTGAGTTACCTGCTAACCTGTGGATTTCTTTCTGTGTATAAGAAACCGGTCAGTGAGACGACATGGCAGCAGGCAGACACGGGGAGGCCGAACTCTGACTGTAAAAACTGGAAGATGCTAATCAAGGTAAACCCATCCATGTTCCTAAAACTGAACAAATCGTGGGGTCGTCTGCCATTAGGAGCACACGGCCTAGCGTGTCTTTCCCGTCCCTTCCTTCCAGGAATATAGCCACACTGACTTTACTATCATTTCCCTTCTAAGAACATACATCCATCTTCATTTTATCGGAAGGAATTCTCTGCTGTCCTCCCCATAGGGCACTCACGGGGACAGCTTCATGGGCACTAGACACCATTCATCATAACTCAAGAGCCCAGATGTGATTTATTGAAGATAATTATTGATGGTGGAATTTCCTCCCTGACAAGCTTCTTGGCTCTCTTTACAGATGAGGAAATGTACAGGAAGGAGATGATGTGCCCAAGAATACATAGAAAGCTAAAAGAACAACTGGAAATAGAATTTCTATTCCCTATTTCCACCCAGTTCTCTTAAGTGACCAAGAGGGAAGAAAGGTGGCCTTAGTGATGAAATCGCTCCCCCTGGTGTCTGATTTTAGGCATTGACAGAGGATTTGTGTCGGGGAGCAAAGGCCTTTTCCGGAGGATTGATTCCTTTGATGGGTGGACCAAGGTACACCAATGGTACACCATGGTGCACAGGTCAGCACGGCTAATATATGCAAATGAATGGATGGAATTTGCCTAAAAAAGCTGAATCTGAGTACCTTTTGATACTTAGTTACAAAATGTCTTATGATTTGAAAAGGGACCCTCCATCTGTGGTCCTAATAGCCACGCATTAAATTCTGCTAAGCTGGGTGTGGTGGCACACACTTCAGACCCAGCTCTTAGGAGAGAGAGAAGGCCTGGTCCATGCAGGTTGTTTGGGGACAGCCCAGGGCTACATAGTGAGGCCTTGTCTCAAAACAAATCAACAATACTGTTCTAAATCTTCAAACTTCAGCATTGCTAGATTTAATTTAATTTTATTTTTTAGGCTTTCAAGACAGGGTTTCTCTGTGTAGCCCTGGCTGTCCTGGAACTGAATCTGTAGTCCAGGCTGGTCTCAAACTCACAGAGATCCGCCTGGCTCTGCCTCCTGAGTGCTGGGATTAAAGTTGTGCGCCGCCACCACCTGACTGCTAGACTTGCCTTTTATCAGATGTGGTGGTGGGGTGTGTTATTCATGATTGCAAAGGGAATTTCTCTTATTACTAATATTTTCTCATATTAATTGATCATTTGTATTTTCCCATTTATGAAATGCCTGTTCATGTCTTTTGTCCATTTTTATTAGATTGTTTACTTTATTGGTTTATAGGCATGATTCAGACATTGTGGATACTGGTCGTTTGTCAGTGATGGATGTAGCACATACCTTCTACTCAATTTGGATTGTCTTTTCGCTCTTTTAAAAATGTTTTTGTGCCGTGCAGTGGTGGCACACGCCTTTAATCCCAGCACTCTGGAGGCAGAGGCAGGTGGATCTCTGTGAATTTGAGGCCAGCCTGGTCTACTGAGTCAGTTCCAGGACAGCCAGGGCTGTTACACAGAGAAACCCTGTCTTGGAACCTGCCTCCCCCCCCCAAAAAAAGTTTTGTTTTGAAATTACTTCAAATTTACAGAAAGTCCCTGAAAAGTAAACCTATATGATCCTCATCCAGATTTACCCATTGTTTGTTTATTTGTGGTGTGTGTGTGTGTGTGTGTGTGTGTGTGTGTGTGTGTGTGTGTAATGGGTGGGTGGGGGTACCAGTTTTAGGGGGCAGTGAGCATGGGCCAGCCAGAGGTTAATGTTGAGTGTCTTCCTCCGTTGTTCTGGGCCCTGATTTTTTGAGACAGGGTCTCACTGAACCTGGCTCTCACCATTTGGCTGCAGTAGCTGCCCCAGAGCTCCAGGGATCTGCTTGTTTCCCTGCCCCTTCAAGTGCTGGGGTTACAGATGGGCCACGGCTTTTTACATGAGTGCTGGGCATCTGAACTCAGGTCCTCATGCTTGTCTGGCAAGCGCTTTACCCACTGTGGTGGTCTGAATGAGGCTCCCCATAGGTTCATATATTTGAATACTTGTTCCCGATTGGCAAACCTGCTTGGAAAGGATCAGGAGGTGTGGCCTCGGTGCGGGGGAAGCCTGTCATTGGAGACAGGTTTTGGGGTTTCCAAAGCTCATGCCATTGCTGGTCTTTCTCTCTGCCTTGTGCTTGTAGATGAGGGGGTAGCCCTCAGCTGCCGCTCCACTTCCGTGCTGCCGGCCGCTGCCACACTTCCCACCATGATGGCCATGAGTTCTAACCTTTGAAACCGTGAGTCCCAAATAAGGGCTTCTATAAGCTGCCTCAGTCATGGTGCAATAGAAAAGCCACCAAGACACCCACTGAGCATCTCCCCAGCCCCCAACAGGAAGTGATTGATGGTGAGGAAACCCAAACACCACAGTGCACAGTCACAGGCGGTGAGTGCATTCAAGCGTGGAACCACCACCTCGGTCTGAAATAAAGCTCCCTTGTGTAGCGAAGCCTGCACTGCCCATCTCCCCTGCTCTCCCCATCTCCCCTGCACTCCCCAGTCTCCCCCTGCACTCCCCAGTCTCCCCTGCTCTCCCCAGTCTCCCCCTGCACTCCCCGGTCTCCCCTGCTCTCCCCAATCTTTTAACCTCATGCTGCAGCTGCATTTCCCTTAGCACCTCCTTGCTTGGAATATTCTGTTCCATGTCTAAGCCACAATTTACTTACTATTTGACACTTGTGGGGGGACCTTTAGGTGACTTGGAGTTTGGGGTGTTACAAATTGCGCTTCTGTGAACATTCTTGCCCACGCGTTTGAGCACCTGGCTGCAGTGCTTTGGGGGGCCTTGCTAGGTCACGTGGTAGTTGGGTGTTTAAAGGAGTCACCCGGCTCCCTTCTCTGGCTGCTGCTCTAGTTCACATTTCCAGCAGCAACAGGTGAGCTACTGATGACCCCACCATCTTAGCTAACACTTGCTCTTTCCCCTGCTGTTGTTCATGTTGTAAAGACGTTATAATTGCCGATGTATGTTAATTGTTCGCTTTCCTGGCTTTATTGTGTATTTCCACACATGTGTACATCGTATGTTGATACTATTCATCTTCTTTTCTTCTGCCTTCTCCTTTGAGTGCCTTGTGGTTTTTGGTTTTGGTTTTGAGACGAGTGTTAGATATTTTCTTAAGGCCCCCATGACTCCAAGACCCAGCTCATGTGTCTTGGTCTGTTCTGTCTGTTATTTGGTGATTTTTGTCTTTCTGTCTTGGAATTCATTGATTCATCTAGTGAGGCTTTCTTTTCTTTTAATTCATTTCTAAAATTCACACTTGGCTGTTTTCCATACATTCTGTTTCTCTGAAGAGAGTCTTTTTCTATTTGTCTCAGATATGTTCAGCGAAGCATGTTATGGTGGCTGCTTTAAATCCCTGGGGAGATAATGGCAGTGTCTGTACCATCTCGGTGCTGATGGCTGTTTAGTCCATGTTTACGGGCTTCTGGAGCTCAGGCTAGGAAATCTGAGTCGCTACCTGGCTGACTCAGAATCTCCTCTAAACCTTCTGTTTGGCTGACCTCTCTGACTCTTGGAGGTGGCTGGGCTGCCAGATGTAGGTAAAAGTCCAGATTCACCTCTGGGGATCCCTGGTGTGTGTGTGTGTGTGTGTGTGTGTGTGTGTGTGTGTGTGTGTGTGTGTAGAAGGTCCCACACACAGGTTGAAGTTCCGGGCTCTATTCACATGACTGACAGACTATTCGGTCTCAGTGGGGCAATTACTAGCAGAACGTTTTCTGTCTTACTAGACTGTCTCTTCATGGCTTTTCTGAGGGCTCCTTGGGAGGATTGCATCAATTGCCATTTCTAAGGCTACAACTTCTCCAGCACACTATCCTGAATATGTGAGATAAAGAAGCCCACAGATCCGTCAGCGCTCTGCTCCTGCGATCTGTCTACCAACAGCTTTTCTCCACAAAGACTTTTGCAGGCCTGTTTCATGTATATCTGAGGGTGTGGCCTGGCCCTGGCCCAGACATCCATCTACCCCACCATGGAACAGTCCATCCCTGTCCATTTGTAGTGCCGTGCCTGTCGCATGTCAATCTTCCATAGATATACTTGTTTGTTTGATTGCTTTTTTTTTTTTTTAAAGATTTATTTATTTATTATGTATACAGTGTTCTGTCTGCATGTATGTCTGCAGGCCAGAAGAGGGCACCAGATCTCATTACAGGTGGTTGTGAGCTGCCATGTGGGTGCTGGGAATGGAACTCAGGACCTCTGGAAGAGCAGCCAGTGCTCTTAACCTTTGAATCATCTCTTCAGTCCTGTTTGACGGCTTTGACAGATTTGTACTGGCAGTCACTGTTAGTTCTCATCCACACTGATTATAGATTTTTTTTTAAACCACAGTGTAGAGCTTCTTTGTTGAATACTCATCCTCATGATGTTGTCTGGACAAATAAACACAGATATGATATGGGACATTCTTTGTTTCTTTGTCTCAGACAACTTTGTTGAACCTGGTATAATTGCACACATTTGGAAACCCTGTATCCTTCATGGAAAATTACTGGATTTCTTCTGTGCCTGAGGGGCATACTTCTGGAAGCTCACTCCATGGATATTTCGGGTCACCATCTTCTGGATGGCAGAACGGCCCTGGGCTCCTGGCTCAATCCTGACTTCAGCATAGGTGAACTGACAGCCTTGTGTCACTAGGGCCTTGCTGAGAAGGATGGTTTGGAAAAAGAGGGTTTGAACTGCTCCGTGCCGATGCGTAGAAGTGAAGCCTATTGCTCTTGTAAAACTGAGTTGTAATTTTAATTTTTTTCAATTTTGTTTTATTGTTTTATGTGTACGAGTGTTTGGCTACATGCTGACTGGTTTTATGTCAACTTGACACAAGAGAGGGGGGAATCTCAGTTGAGAAAATGCCTCAATGATATCTGGCTGTAGGCAAGCCTGTAGGGCATTTTCTTAGTTAGTGATTGGTGGGGGAGGGCCCAGACCATGGTGGGTGATGCCATCCCTGGGCAGGTGGACCTGGATTTGATAAGGAAGCAGGGTGAACAAACCATGAGGAGCAAGCCAGTAAGCAACACCCCTCCGTGGCCTCTGCATCAGCTCCCGACTCTTAGGTTTCTGTCCTGTTTGAGTTCCTGCCCTGACTTCCTCAGGGAGGGACTGTTAACTGGCCATGTAAACTGAGATAAATCCTTTACCCCTCAAGTTGATTTCGGTCCTAGTATTTTATCAGAGCAATAGAGACCCCTAACTAAAGCAGCCTGCGTGTGTGTATTTGCACCATAAACGTTCTTGATACCTGCAGAGGCCAGAAGAGGCACTGGATTCCCCGGACCAGGAGTTTTTGTGTAGGCACTGGGAATCGAACCCGGGTCCTCTGGAAGAACAGTCAGTGCTCTTAGCTGCTAAGCCACCTCTCTGACCTCCATACTTGTAATTTTTTTCTGTAGATTCTTCGGTAATCTAGTTCTGCACCTTGAATTTCTGTTTCTCTTTGTTGCGCTGCACTGGCTAAGACCTCTTTATTACAATATGGAACAGAAATGAGAGCCGTGAGCACTTTTTCCTTGGTCCTGATAATCGTGATAGTTCACCTTGGAGCGGGAGTTTTCATGTAGGTTTTAGGAGACACCTTTGGTCAAGCTAAGGCAGTCCTCATCAGAATCACTTTGAATGGTGATGTCATCAGGATTTCATGCTGAGGCACTGCAGTCATTTTTAAAGCTTTTAAAGTCATTCAGAAACGACTGCTTGGGGGCTGGAGAGATGGCTCAGCGGTTAAGAGCACTGGCTGCCCTTCCAGAGGACCTGGGTTCAACTCCCAGCACCCACATGGCAGCTCACAACTGTCTATAACTCTTGTTCTAGGGGATCCGACACCCTCACACAGACATACATTCAGGCAAAACACCAATGTACATAAAATACAAATAAATAATTTAAGACATCACTGTTTGAATTAAAAGAATACAGTATAGGTGCTTTGTTTTGATTTTAATTTTTTAAATTTATATGTTTGTGTATATGGATGCTCATGGAGGCCAGAGGAGAAATCTCCTGGAGCTAGAATTGCAGGTGGTTGTGAGCTGCCCAGCATGGGTGCTGAGACCTGAACTTGTGTCCTCCTCTTAACTGCTAAGCCATCTCTCCAGCCTTGTTCTGCTTTTGTTTTTATTATGTGTATGGATGTTTTGTCTGTGCACCATGTGCATATACCTGGTGCCTGCAGAGGCCAGAAAAAGGTATCAGATCCCCTGAAACTGGAGTTTCACGACTGTAGATGGTTGTGAGCATCTACATGGGTGCTGCTGTGGGTGCTGGAATCAAACTGGATGCTCTTAACCACTGAGCCATTTCTCCAGCCCCTGTCTTGGTTTTTTGATAGAAGAGTCTCATGTGGCCCTGAGTGGTATCATCCTTGCTGTGCAGCCCACCTTGGCTTTGAACTCCTGGTCCTCTTGCCTCTACCTCCCAAATGCTGCCAGCACAAGCGTAGCTTTATCTTCTAAATGAAACTTGATTTTAAAAAGATTCAGGTAAAACCAGTAAAGTAAAAGTGGAATGTTATTATGAGAACTTTGGCTATAATCATTTTGGTGAATAAGGGATTTGGGATTAACCCAAATTTGTTTTTTGTTTTTGTTTTTGCTTTTTTTTTTTTGAGACAGAGTCTCATGACGTAGTTCTGGCTGTCCTGCAATTCTCAGTAGACCAGGCTGGCCTCAGACTCACAAAGATCCTCCTGCCTCTGCTCCTGGGTGCTAAGATTAAAGGCGTGGGCCACCAGCACCTGGTTTGGGATTAACCCAACTTTAGGGTACTCTAAGTCAGACAAAATTTTTTTTTTGTACTTCCTGAGAACTGGTCATAACTTCAGATTTACTACATCATCCATGTAAACGTCCAGTTCTACATATGAACCATATACACACACAGCATTAACAAACTAGAGTGGCTAGAGACGCTGTCATGTTGGAGAGACTGCCGTGTCCAAGCCCTAGAGCATCCTGACTCTACCAAGTGCAAGGGCAAGACGTCCCTAGAAGAACAGGAACAAGGAAGGACAGAAATTTGTCCAGCCCCTTTCTTCACTTCTGTAACCGGAGATGTTGGCCCACGAAATTTTGACTAGCTTTACATCCAAGGTATAAAAAGCATTTCAAAATGCAACCTTGTGCTTCTCTGTGGACAATTAGTGGTGGCTTTTGTCAAGTTAGGCCATTTTCAAAAATCAAGTATAATCTCAGTACGGTGGTGCACGCCTTTAATCCCAGCACTCGGGAGGCACCAGCAGGCAGATCTCTGTGAGTTCGAGGCCAGCCTGGTCTACAGAGCAAGTTCCAGGACAGCCAGGGCTACACAGAAAAACCCTGTCTCAAGAAAACAAAACAAAACAAGTGTAATTTTTAAGAGTTATTTTATTTTAATTATATGCTTGGGGGTGAGGGGGTTGTGTGTGTGTGGAGCCCATGGAGGCCAGAGACTTTGGCTCTGGAGTTATTGATAGCCGGGACATGGGTGCTGGGAGTCAAACCCCGGCCCTCTGGGAGAGCAGTTCCTACTCGTAATCACTGAGCCATCTCTCCAGCCCCAAATGTGAGTCAGGGCAGAACGCCTTAATGAGAATACAGGCTGATTATTGTTCATGCTGGCCCTAGACGGTAACCCAGTGTTTTGTAGTTAATTAGAATATAACACAGGGTGATTCAGTATCTCATGTACAATCCACTTTCAGAGTCAACATGATGTGCTTAAGTAGGCCAGAATTAGTGCAAAATAGTCCACCTGGAAAAGTCTTAAGAAAAAGGCTATTTCTCAGAAATTTCAGAAATGCCCAGGAGTAGAACGGATGGCTGTCAACATTGCTTCCACTGGGAAATAATGATTTGATAATTTATTAATTAATGGAAAGTTTAAAGAGATGTTTTGGTGTGTTTTCAATGACAAATTTTCTAATAGGAGAAAAAAATCTTCAACGCTTTGAAGGCATAATATCTGGGTTTAAGATGTGAGTATCAGAGCAACTGCTGAGTTCAGTCAGAAAGTTTTCCCCAGCATGCTTGAGGCTATGGCTTCTAGCCTTGGTGTTGCAGAAGGCAAAAACAAAAGAAAGAAAGAACAAAACCAAGCTTTAAAATCTAACTATTCCTTTATTGATTGATTCGGGCAAAGCATTGAACGTCTTGAGTTTCTATTTCTCCATCTACAAAATAGTGCCCGTAATTACTTCCTGGGATCTTAGAGGGAGTAAGGGACTCGAGGTACACTGAATCCCGAAGATAATAGATGTTCAGAACATACTGTTTCCAACCGCCTAATGGAGCCGCACGGTCGCACTGTCTGGTACGGTGATGCTGAGCAAGGACTCGGCTGTGCAGCTGGGGCGGCCTCCTGGCACCAGCCCCCCACCAGCCCTGGAGCCAGAGCGAGCTGCTGACATGCTCCCTGCTTCCCTTTGTTTCCTCATCTGTGGACGAGCTTCACAGAAGCCCCTTCCTCACAGGCTGGCTTTGAGATTTCCGTAGCTTGTATTATAGAGAGAATGCACGGCTCATTGCCTTGGCACATCTCTGACGTCTTGTATTTTTCATGACGGCCATGGCCAGCACTAGACTCCTGATAAGCAGGATTCTCTGACTTGCTTTCAGGGGTGTAGTGAAGAGAGTCAAGGAGCAAAGGAGAACACACCTTCCCCCTGTTTTACAATCCTTCTATGCTTGCTTCACTCAATCTCCAGCAAGATAGATGGCCCACACCTTTAAACACAGCATTTCGGAGACAGAGGCAGGTGGATATCTGTGAGTTCTAGGCCAGCCTGGAATTCATAGAGCAAGTCCCAGGACAGCCAGGGCTATGAAAAGAGACCAAAAAAAAAAAAAAAAAAAGTTCTCTGTCTTTAGTCCAGTATGGTCTTAAACTTGAAGGGATCCTCCTGCCTCAGCCTCCCGTGTACTACCATTCCAGGCATGTACCACCATGCCCAGGCCAGCACTGGGCTCTGAATGTTTTATAGATTCCAGCTCTGGACCCGAGTGTAGCGGGAGTTTTCTCCAGTCCTGCCCGGCACCACGGACCCCGCAACCACTTATAAAATAATCACTCAGAAACATATTAATTAAACTGCTGGGCCATTAGCTCAGGCCTACCACTGACTAGCTCTTACACTTAACTCAGCCCGTTTCTGTTCATCTATATGTCCCCATGTGTTCCGTGGCTTTACCTGTTGCCTTTACATGTTGCTCCCTGGACGGCAGGCCGGCGTCTTCCCTAGACTTCCACCTCCCAGCCTCTCTTCTCTCTTTGTCCCGCCTATCCTATACTTCCTGCCTGGCTACTGGCCAAACAGTGTTTTATTTATCAGTCAATCATAGCAACATATATTCACAACATACAGGACATCCCACAGCACGTGGGGAAAAAGCAGCATAGATATGCTGGGCAGGGTGGTGCATGCCTATAATTGCAGCACTCTCTGAGTTTGAGGCCAGCCTGGCCTACAGAGTGTGTTCCAGGCCAGCCAAGGATATGTCTCAACTATGGGACCACATCTCTGCTTAGCAGGATCCTGCTTATCAGGAGCCCAGTGCTGGCCATGGCTGTCGTGATAAATACAAGACGTCAGAGACGTGCCGATACAATAAGCCATGCATTCTCTTTGTAATACTAGCTACGGAAATAAGCTCAATCTCAAAGCCAGCTTATGAGGAAGGGGCTTCTATTAAGCTTGTCCACACATGTGGAAATGGAAGCAGAGACATATGGGACCTCGTCTCAAACAAAAATAAAAACTGCAAAGGAAGCGAGGACATTCCATCTTGCCGGGGTGTCTATCCTGGCTCGGTCATTATTATAATGAACTCCAGTATGTTTTTGTTCCATTGTAAATGGTGTTTATGGAGGAGATCAAATTATAACATTAAAGGAATTTTTAAAAAGATAAAATATAAAGCTAGGTGGTGGTGGTGCATGTCTTTAATCCCAGCACTCAGGAGGCAGAGGCAGGTGGATCTCTGAGTTTCAGGACAGTCTGGTCTACAGAGTGAGTTCCAGAACAGCCAGGATTATACAAAGAAACCCTGTCTCAGGGGGAAAAGAAAAGATGAAATATAAATCATCCACAGATACCAATTGTTGCAAAACCTCGTTTGGTTTTGGTTTTGTTATTTCCTTCTAGATTTATTTGTGTGAAGATCCAGTGTGTGGACAGCTGATGTTGCTGTGTGTATAAGATTTTCTGCTGTGTGCCAGTTGACATATTGGTAACCCTTTTCCTGAGATACAGTCTTTATAACATTATTGGTATTTTAGTAGTTCTGATGATACACATTCAAGTGGATAGGCCATAATTACTCTATATTAGAAAAAAAGTGCACGCTTTACATACTACACAAGAACTCTATATGTGAATGAGGTATATATATATATATATATATATATATATATATACACACACATATATCTGTATAAACAATTTATTTAAAAATAGGGTAGACCAGTACTCAGGAGGCAGAGGCAGGAGGATCTCTGTGAATTCAAGGACATGGTGAGTTTCAGGATAGCCAGGGCTACATAAAGAGGCCCTATCTCAAGACAAACAAAAACTAGGGTAGACAAGTGCATGTTCCACACCTGTAGCCCAGCTGGTCAGATATTAAGGCACAAGAATGGCTCAAGTCCAGGGATTCAGCCATCCTGGGCAACACTGCAAGATGTCGTCTCAACAAAAAGGGAAAAAATGGAATAAAGGAGCTAAAACTACTTAGGACAGGAAGAAAGAGGAGGGAGTATTTGATTGCCTAAGAGCCGTGAAATCCTGTAATTTTATTTTGCACTAGACTTCTTCTATCTTAAGTGCTTTATTTAACATTCCTATTTCCATCTTCAAGAAAAAAGTGGTGTGCGACAGACGTGCGGAGGCCCGCTACACTATTGTCTCCTTTTGTGTGTGTTTAAATTTTTCTCTAAATCAAAGGCTTTTAAAAATGGAATTTGCTCAACAAAAAGATCTTCCAGTACCCTTGAGAACAGCACAAAATGCTCTTGCTGAGCAGACATGGCCGTGGGGACCTTGGAGGAGGACTGTGCCTGAGAACCCGTGTTTAGGAGGTGGCTGGGACCAGCAGGCCCGTGAGCAGAGAGGGGCACAGTTGCAGACCCTGTTTGGGCCCCTGGGCCCCTGGTGAGAGATTCTCTCTAGGAAGGACAGAGAAGGCAGGGACAGACAGACCGCATACCTTTTTGCTCTACCAGGCCAAATCCCTTGGATCTGCCGATGGGTCCGTGACAGTCCAGTCACCAGGTTTGGTGTTCCAGTGAGCATCATGAGAACATTCAGAGACCGGAGTTTTGCTCTGGAAACCTCAAGATGCCACTGTCCTCTGTGTCGTCCCATGTGCCACACATACCCAGGTCCAGCCTCTCTGGTTTTACGGTCAGATGTCCCCTTGGTTGGCCTTGGTTTTTGTTGGAGAGGCAGCCAGTCCTCTCCTCAGTGATTGGCTGGTTGCCCTGTTTTCTTGTCAAGACCCAGGATTTCAGGGGGACAAGAGAAACAGGACATAATGCTGTGAGAGCTTACACAGTGACTTTCCATGCTTAGCTGTCTGTGGCTTGGTGAGTGTGTGGTCTCAGAATCCACAGACCTCCTGACATGTCAGCAAAACAGAACAGATAGGAGGGAGAGCTCAGCGGTTAAGAGCACTTGCTTCTCTTCCGGGAGACCTGGGTTCAGTTCCAAGCACCCACATGGTGGCTGACAACTATCTCTAGTTCCAGAGGATCCAGCACCTTCTTCTGGCCTCCTTGGGCAAGGCATAAACATGGTGTGTATTCACACACTCAGGAATGTATATATACACATTAAATGAATGGGAAGATAAAGAAATAAATCTTCTTAAAAACACAGCAAATGTTTTCTGAGTAGATAAATAAAATGTCCAGTTAAGTACACTATAACATATATAGGTTAGGGCCACAAAACACAGAGCCAAGGAGGGGTGAGCATGCATGAGACTGATTAAGATTCCTACAGAAATTCGTTTTAGAAAGCGAGAGGTACAGAGGAGGCTGCTGCAGGGTTTGAACACAGGATTCTCCGTTGATGATACTGTGTGACTCCAGTCAAGGTTCTTAACCTTTCTGTGTCTCAATCTTCAAAATGGACCAACAGCCTTACCAGGAAAAGGGGGTGTGGTCCTTCTGCTAGACCTCTGTGAGTCAGTGGTGTCTGGGGCCTAGAGCTTGGTGAATGGTAGTTAACGAGAGACCTGGACATCCTTTGAGGATTGGATAGTAAGTATGAATGGACAACTGAGGAAAAACTAGAGTTTGATCCCCAGCACCACATGGGGAGGGAAAAGAAAAAGAAAAAAAAA